>JAMPIV010017639.1:32500-187099 GCA_024509875.1 Oreohelix idahoensis
ATGTATGTATGTATGTATGTATGTATGTATGTATGTATGTATGTATGTATGTATGTATGTATGTATGTATGTATGTATGTATGTATGTATGTATGTATGTATGTATGTATGTATGTATGTATGTATGTATGTATGTATGTATGTATGTATGTGTATGTATGTATGTATGTATGTATGTATGTATGTATGTATGTATGTATGTATGTATGTATGTATGTATGTATGTATGTATGTATGTATGTATGTATGTATGTATGTATGTATGTATGTATGTATGTATGTATGTATGTATGTATGTATGTATGTATGTATGTATGTATGTATATGTATGTATGTATGTATGTATGTATGTATGTATGTATGTATGTATGTATGTATGTATGTATGTACATGTATGTATGTATGTATGTATGTATGTATGTATGTATGTATGTATGTATGTATGTATGTATGTATGTATGTATGTATGTATGTATGTATGTATGTATGTATGTATGTATGTATGTATGTATGTATGTATGTATGTATGTATGTATGTACATGTATGTATGTATGTATGTATGTATGTATGTATGTATGTATGTATGTATGTATGTATGTATGTATGTATGTATGTATGTATGTATGTATGTATGTATGTATGTATGTATGTATGTATGTATGTATGTATGTATGTATGTATGTATGTATGTATGTATGTATGTATGTATGTATGTATGTATGTATGTATGTATGTATGTATGTATGTATGTATGTATGTATGTCATACATACATACATACATGTATGTACATATGTACATGTACATACATGTACATGTATGTACATATGTACATACATACATGTATGTACAATGTACATGTATGTACATCCATATACATACATACATACATGTATGTATGTATGTATGTATGTATGTATGTATGTATGTATGTATGTCATGTACATACATACATACATACATACATACATACATACATACATACATACTTACATACATACATACATACATACATACATACATACATACATACATACATACATACATACATTACATACATACATACATACATACATACATACATACATACATACATACATACATACTTACATACATACATACATACATACATACATACATACATACATACATACATACATACATACATACATACATACATACATACATACATACATTACATACATACATACATACATACATACATACATACATACATACATACATACATACATACATACATACATACATACATACATACATACATACATACATACATACATACATACATACATTACATACATACATACATACATACATACATACATACATACATACATACATACATACATACATACATACATACATACATACATACATACATATACATACATACATACATACATACATACATACATATACATACAACATACATACATACATACATACATACATACATACATACATACATACATACATACATACATACATACATACATACATACATACATACATACATACATACATACATACATACATACATACATACATACATACATACATACATACATACATACATACATACATACATACATACATACATACATACATACATACATACATACATACATACATACATACATACATACATACATACATACATACATACATACATACATACATACATACATTACATACATACATACATACATACATACATACATACATACATACATACATTCACATACATACATACATACATACATACATACATACATACATACATACATACATACATACATACATACATACATACATACATACATACATACATACATACATACATATCAGAATCTTTATTCTCCATAAAATACATTAATATGTACAGACATGATATAATAGATACAACATGGCATATAGGAGAATCATTAGAATTTACATAAAGTGTTGAAGACGTCTCAAGTAGTTATATGTGGGTGTTTTTACATCGAACCTTTGTGTTACACATACATAAAAATTTTTAAGCTTTCTAAAAGACATTGGCATATAATGATATGATATAACCTGCCAAAAAATGAGAATTATTGAAATTTACAAAATGTGTGTGGAATACCATTCAAGTTGAGCCATATGGTTGTTTTTACATGGGGGTTTTATCAGAATTTCTGTTTGCCATAAAAAAACTTTGACAGCTAGTAGAGTGAGATATTAAATATAGCATCAAATACAATAGTCGTTCGGTATAGTAGACAGAGCACAATTGAGATTAGACGGTGGGGAAAACATTTCAGCAATTTAACATGGGTGTTTTTTACATCGAAGTTTCCATATTCTGTAAGAACCTATAATTGCACTGATACTGACATATTTACATAAAACCTTTGCTTCAAATTTCCGCAACCCTAGCGACATTAATCCACTCACACACTTTGCATGCACATGACCCAAACTACCAATTATCAGTACGATTACATGCGTACGATAGCCTAGTTCGTTAATTTCTGCAGCCAATGGATAGTACTTATCAAATTTATGTTGGTAACATTTATCTAAATGGGCGTCATATGGTATTGCTGCCTCTACTATAAAAGCTGTTTTGTTCTGTCGATTGATTATCGTTAGATCAGGTTTTACAGCATGTGTCTTAAATGAGGTGTTACTGCTGCCGAAAAGTGATGGTTTAACTATTATCTCCTTATTTATTGTTATGTCACTCTTATTATTGTATGAGGATTTCAGTTTCTCATAAATAATGTCTACAGCTCTATTGTGCCTTTGTTGGTATAATGTTTGAAATTTGGTACATCCATTCAATAAATGTGACACTGTTTCGTATGGGTGGTTACATATTTTGCGCATTTTCGTGTATGTCTGTGGGTAATATAGATGTAAAAGACTTTCGCATTCCAGCAACTGTAACTTCGATCTCACAGCAAATGAAAGTATTTTATCACTTAATTTAACATTAGATAGAAATACATACATACATACATACATACATACAGTGGCCGTTGACAGACAGGATAGTATATATATATATATATATATATATATATATATATATATATATATATATATATATATATATAGATATAAATATATATATATATATATATATATATATATATATATATTGTGGCCGTTGACAGAAAGGATAGTATGTTATACCCTACGTCTATTTGGTTGATCGTATAGGTTCGTATTTCTGCTCTGACAGTAGACTGCTTATTGTATGGGAAGAAAATTGTTTCTTTCAGACGACAGCTTTACTCGGAACAACAGTTGATAAATGAGTTACGATGACAGCAGGCTTCGTATTAAACGTAGTACTTTATTTACATAAAAAGTTAGTTGCTTATCCTTTACAGGACGTGGCAATCAACCAAAGCTTTTATTGGCTGTTTGTGATTTTTCTAGGCAATTTTTTTCATTCAGTAGTTTGCCATTGCTTTCTGAACGATACGGCGCTTATACCATTGTTAAAAATCCACACAAAGCGATCTGCTACCAAACCGCCTGCAGCTGGTTTCGAACCTGGTATATCTGGATTATGAAACTGCGTTCATATCCATTAGGCCACAGACGCCGACTCTTGAACAATTTACATAAGCAATCGTAAAATAGAACAAATGCTGGCTCTTGACAACATCTGCAAAACAATATGCCCAACCTTCCACCTGAGGTTGGCAGACTTGTTCAACAAGATCAGTAGGTAATATTTCAGTGTTAATCTATCTCTCTCGCTGCTTCAGTTATCCTAACTGTCACTAGTGGCTATTGGGGACCACACTTTGAGAACCACTGTTGCCATAATTTGATATGCCATCTATCACTTCATATGTAAACACATGTCTCTCTTATGCTCTGACAAATTCTTATGCTTCTGCCTTGGTGTATCTTAATTAAACTGGCCTAACCGCCAGGTGTGTACATTTACCAAGTCTGTCTTCTAAGCTCGAGACTATGGGCTGTCTACTGTTCTTCTCATTTATCTAAAAGTTCATCGACAGTTTTTGTGTATAATCTACATACCTGGTATCTCGAATACACACATTTCTCTCACTTGGAAACACTGACATCTCGTCCTCAGAATAAATAAGCACTGTCATACACAAAAGTGGCAAATAGTGGAGATAGACGTCTGGATGATAGTTCAGCTTTTCTGCCACCGCAGAAGCAACCAATATACATTGGCTTATCATCTGACAGAACTTCTACTCGCTTCTACATCTAGAAGCTAAGTCTTTCACATCTGGGAGCAAACTGATTTAATCTAAAACGTCGATTTACAACGACGACTTTTTTTGAACATTCTTGAACAACTTTGTCTGACAAACAACTTACCACTCCATTCAAAACACGTGAATTACAATCACCTAGCCCATCTCACGATATAAACAAAGGCAAATGCCCTAAAAACCTAGAAGGGATGTAAGACGTCTTTTGTCCCCCATTTACTTTCTATGTAGTCCTTCCCTTTGACTATAAATTAAACTCAGCTAATATAAATCACAAAAATCAATCTCATTAAAAATAAATCTAACAGAATGTTCCCTCTTAACCACACTAACGGTTACTATATATATATATATATATATATATATATATATATATATATATATATATATATATATATATATATATATATATATATATATATATATATATATATATATATATATATATATATATATTCTTGGATCCCATGGCCCTGACTGAGAAAGCAGTCAGCGGCTATCACGCCTAGTGGAGTCTTGTAAGGCAGCAACAAACTGCCCCAAATTTTGCTCGGTCGGTGGCCATCCTTCGTGCCGCACAACAACTCTGGTTCATGCTTTGCATCTCAGCTTCCACTTTTCTCTGCCAGGTTGTTTTTGTGTCTGCCTCTCTTTCGCCATCCTGCTGTGATTCAAACCTTAGTAGTTCTGGTGATGGTTTCAGGTCCCCTTCTGAGGACATGGCTAACCTAGTTCCAGCGTCTGCCTGCAATAATAGTGTGCATGCGTTTTTGACTTCGCCGTTTAAGCAGTTTCTGGTTGGAGATGGTATTCGGCCAAAATATTCGAAGAATTTTCCTTAGCCATGTTGTGTGGAAAGATGATAATTTGGACATTTCCTTTTATGTCACTTCCCAGCACTCCGCGCAATACAAAAGTACAGATAGTACACATCTCTCGTATAATCTTAATGTGGTGTGTGTTCTGTACAGAAAAGATTTCCAAATGTAGTTTAGATTTGCAAAGTATGTTCTGGCTTTATTTATTCTGTTACTCGTCTGTTGTTACTATGCTTCCTAGATTATGTAAAAATGTTTCTTTATTCCAGCATTTGTTTCCATATATATATATGCGTGCGTGCGTGCGTGCGTGCGTGCGTGCGTGCGTGCGTGCGTGCGTGCGTGCGTGCGTGCGTGCGTGCGTGCGTGCGTGCGTGTGTGCGTGCGTGTGTGTGTGTGTGTGTGTGTGTGTGTGTGTGTGTGTGTGTGTGTGTGTGTGTGTGTGTGTGTGTGTGTGTGTGTGTGTATGCGGTTTTTTAAATTTACATTGAAATACTTAACAGCATGTTGTTGTTCACATTCACAATTCATTTCTATAATGTAAATTAATGTTCATTCCATTTTAGCAATCAAACTAGATGGCGTAGATGTCCGAGGCTACACGGTCTGGTCTCTGATGGACAACCTGGAATGGACCAGCGGTTTCCGCCCAAAATTAGGTCTCTATTATGTCGACTTTGACAGTCCTAACCGAACACGAATCCCAAGAGCCTCAGCAGCATTCTTCAAAAACCTTATCGCTGAAAACGGATTTTCAAACACCAGCAACTAAAGTGGACTTGTAATGTAGCTTGTGTGGACTTGTAATGTAGCTTTTGTGGACTTGTAATGTAGCTTGTGTGGGCTTGCAATGTAGCTTGTGTAGACTTGTAATGTAGCTTGTGTGGACGTGTAATGTAGCTTGTGTGGACTTGTAATGTAGCTTTTGTGGACTTGTAATGTAGCTTGTGTGGACTTGTAATTAGCTTGTGTGGACTTGTAATGTAGCTTGTGTAGACTTGTAATGTAGCTTTTGTGGACTTGTAATGTAGCTTGTGTGGACTTGTAATGTAGCTTGTGTAGACTTGTAATGTAGCTTGTGTAGACTTGTAATGTAGCTTGTGTGAACTTGTAATGTAGCTTGTGTGGACTTGTAATGTTGCTTGTGTAGACTTGTAATGTAGCTTGTGTGGACTTGTAGTGTAGCTTGTGTAGACTTGTAATGTAGCTTGTGTGGACTTGTAATGTAGCTTGTATACTTGGGAGATGGTATATTTTATTATCAAAATAAACGCGTAATGTCAAATCGTTGTTATTTTCCTTTGCGTTCCTTGTGGAGCATAGAGCCACCATTGTAGCTAGTCCGCTTGCAGGAAGCATTCACCAAGTTTCTGCATGCTCTTGAAGCAGTGGTTTCTGTGGCAGTTCGTTTTACAAGATGAGTTTGTCAGCTCTATGCACCACTTCATATTAGTCGCCTTTTACGACATGCATGAGGGACATATGGTTGTCTTCTTTTGTTAAGTGAATATAAATTTCTTGCAACTCGAAGAACTAATATTAAGAAGTTTATATGAGCAAATCGTGCTGTATCAAACGAATGGTATGGGTGATTTTAAACATGATGAATATTCAGTAGATTCAAACTCCTGGTTTTTTTTTTTTGATCCAACAATTACAAGACATATTTATTCTTCAGACAAGTCCTCATTTCAAGTTTTATGGCATCTTATAAAATCCATGCATGATTTTCGTCTCCTACTGTCCTTTTTCATATCATCTCATACTCTGGCCTATATACTGAAGGTGACGGCATCCGTAACACCCAAGTAGTGATAATCAAAGTACGTAGATTACAACTATATTTCGATAGCTCCTATACCCAAGGACTCCTCTTATAAAATTACTCTTGAATTAGTATACTTGCGTTTAACATCAACGAAATACTTGTGCCGACATTTTCACAACCAAGCCACGTAGGAGGATTATAAACTACAAATCGCATAGCAGCGAAGTAGATCACGTCTTCACTCGACGGATACAAAATACAAAAGGCAAAGATCAACCGTTTTACTCAATTAGCGCGGCACCTCATTACGTCATATTCCTTAGAGACTCAACCCACTATCGCATTCATTAACAATGGTGCACAACATATCATGTTGACTGCAGATAGAAATGTTACCGCGTATATTAACTGCTAACAAATCTAAGTGATGCCAACATGTAAAAATACATAATAAATCTTCCTTAACTAATTCCTTCAATAACGTCACCATTAGTTATTGTTCGAAAGAAAGACAATAATATTAGACTATGCGTTGATTACCGCAAATTAAATGCAAAAACCATTTCGGATGCTGAACCACATCCATTGCTTGACGACCTACTTGCTCGTGTATCTACTGCTATTTTCTTTACTAAAATTGATCTTACTAAGGGATACTGGCAAATTCCGTTAACGGATCAAGCCAAACCTTTAACTGCATTTTCTACTCCACGTGGATTATAACAGTGGAATGTCATGCCTTTTGGGCTCATGAACGCCCCTGCTACATTCATTCGCATGAAGCGAAAAATTATGTCTCAAAGAGATGATATCATCACGTATTTCGACGATATCTGTTTATTCAGTTCGTCTTTTGAAGAACATTTTGTAGGACTTAGTTCTCTGTTAGATACTCTACGGGAACATCGTATAACTGCTAGATCTACAAAAGTCCAGATTGCTTTTAAAGAAATTACTTTTCTTGGACATACTATTGGTTCTGGTAGGATTCAAACTATACCTCAAAATGTATCAAATGTACTTAACCTAGCAATTCCAACCACAAAGAAACAGGTGCGTAGTTTGTTAGAACTAGTCCAATGTTACAGTAGATTTATTCCAAATTTGTCCAGTATTATGTCGGTCTTCTCGTCCCTAATGCGTAAGGGATTCCCTATGAAGGTAAACTGGACTGAAAAGTGTCAATTTGCATTTAATGAAATTATGCATGCTTTTTCAAAACCTCCTATTTTGAGGCTACCTGATATTTCCAAAATATATATACTCCGCACAGATGCGAGTAATTTCGGCCTTGGAGCCAGTTTGCTTCAGGAACATGAGGGAATGTTACACCCCACACTATACATCTCCAGGAAGCTGTCCGAAACTGACCGAAAATACTCTGTCATCGACAAGGTGCTACTAGCAGTCGTTTGGGCAATACAGAAACTGGAACGCTACATACTCGGTTCACCTTTCATAATTCAGACAGACGAGAAAGCGGTCGCTTCTCTCAGAAAGGCTGATCACAAGAACGCCAAATTAGCTCGATTTTCCATACTACTTCAACCATTCGACTTCCAGATTCAACCTATCCCAGGATCTGACAATGTGGTTGCAGACTCATTATTAGGAAACCCATCATCTGCACTCGAAAATTAAATATTGCTCAGTCAAATATTGATGAATTTATGACAGTTGTTGTCAAGCGTACTTTCCTTTGGTTTATGTAGGTCATCTTCTTCACGAACCATAAACATTTTAAATAATATATCTACATTCGTTGATCGATTTTACGTCAAATATAACATTTCATGACTTCAACAGTGTGTTTCTGAACTTTGAATGACAAAGATGGATCAACATATTGATCACAAATCAATTTCGTAACCAGCGTCATTGGTATTTTTCGGGATAGACAATTCGGGTCTATTACCGAAGTAAATTTGCACAGGTACAAGATACCTTCGTCAAAACATTAGTCACAAATACTTATACGTTGTTACGTTAAAATTGCTTGTCAGCAATATACTATGATGCATTTTAACATTGATCGATGTACGATGCGATGACCACTTCTATATTGGTGAATTACACACTTTGTACATGCAATTTGATGATACGTTACGGACTATCTTTTGAATCATTCCTGTCAACTTACGGGAAATCATATAGAACTAGCCCAAGTCTTGTCAACTCGAGTTGGTACTTTACTTCGTTACTTAATTGAACTGTGATAAACATTGAATTGTGTTCCAGTAATATCTATCACTATCGCGTCCATTAACAATGGTGCACAACATATTATGTTGACTGCAAATAGAAACGTTACCGCGTATATTAACTGCTAACAAATCTAAGTGATGCTAACATGTAAAAATACATAATAAATCTTCCTTTACACATATCATATAACAATATATAGCAGCGTGTATTGTAAATGCATATACCTTGTATAATATAATAAAATAAATACGTATAGTATTCTTCTTCTTCTTTGATCCTTAGCGCTTGATTGACAAAGCAGTCAGAGGCCATAACGCCTAGTGGCGTATTGTAGGGCAGAAATAAACTGCCCCCATTTTGCCCTATCGATGCCCATCCTTCGTGCCGTGCGTCAACTCTGGTTCATGCTTTGCATTTTATCCTCCACTGATCTCCGTCATGTTGTCTTTACTCTACTTCTCTTTCGTCGACCTTCTGGGATCTATAGCAAAGTAGTTCTGGCGATGGTGGCAGGGTCCCTTCTGAGGAACTTATAGTATGAAATTACGTAACAGCATGTTACACCTAATGAGAATCTTCAACTCAAATACCATGACTATGCTAATGCTTATGTCTCTAATGCATGTAGAACGACAAAAAAAAAAAAAACTACAATAAAGTTACTTTCATAAGTGTGCAGAATAAAAATATTCAAATTGGAAGGAGCCTCAGGTTGACTTCTGTGTTCATTTCTTTGTTTATTTTTGTGTTTGTACAATTTGTCTTCGCAAACATTAGGGATATAGATCCAGACGTTGGGACTTTTCTTTTCGCTCCATGTGGAGCATACAGATGCATCTTGTGGTCACCACAAGTTTCTTTGTTTTCAACACTGTTCACCTTATACCCACTGCCTTCCTTCCTCTTCTATCTTTCTTCTCTGTCATTGGCCTCCACACATATTTCTTTCCCTGTGGATTCTTGGTTCCATTTTAAGGACAGGTCTCGTTATACTTTTTTGCTGTTTCTAGAGCGTGTATGCTATCGATCTTCACTTTGAGTTGTCACGGATTGCCTCCTCTGCTTTGCAGTAGTTGTCCAACAGTGGCCAAAACTCAAGAGTATCTAATATAGGCCTTCAAATGTGTCTTAATTCGCACAAGATTACTCTTGGCAGAGTGGTAGATAGAAGGGTAATGACGCTTCTATCCCAAGGGAGTGTTCATAAAATATTTCCGAAGTCAAGAACATTGCTGCATTTGCGGGGCAATTGTTAAATTTATATCTGTCCGCCGCCTTTTATGAAGAATTAAGCCATTATCAATTTCAGCTCGTCAAGCCCCCACCCTTACTCAGTGGAATTCTTATTATTAAGGTATAGCTCTGTTTAGAGTGCATTGAGTAAATGACAGACACACATTCAGTACATTTAAAATGATTAAATCGAAGTTAAGTTTGTATAATTACAAATAACAAATGTAATAATCATTTAGGTTAAACAAGGTTTTAAAAAAATGTGAATATGGATTTAACAGAAAGTTATCATTACTGTTGTGATGGGGTGAAAGTTTATAAAGGAGTTCACGTGGCAGCGTTAACGTTTAACGTGTCTGCCAATGGTAGGTTCTGCTCCCGCTGATGGTTTGATGTCTTGGTAGACTGATCACGCTCGTCGCTGGTCAATTTTTTAGGGCGCAGCACGTTCCCAGAAATGTCAGGGAATGTCTACAAAGTTGGTCCCTCGTCTTAAAGCTCAGGCCGGTCTTCTCTTCTTGTTCCAGAGATAGTACTCTCAACTGGTACCATCAACCACTATGGTAAAAGAATAGAAATGAAACGCTCTCCTGAGTATTGCGTTTCTCGACACATACTTATGTGTCCCCTTCTCTCTATTCCACCAACCCATGTACCTCAGAATTCATTATCGGTGAGAATTAAACTTTATCCCTCGAGGGAAAACTTTCCTTACATTTAATTGAATAGCTGTATATTGATTTTACATTTAAATGAAAAGGTCAATAGTAAAAATAGAATATGTTTACATTTACATCTCCACTGATTGAAAAGTGTTCATAATATAAATTGAATATGTTTTCATTTATGTCGGCGTCTGTGGCCTAATGGATTTGAACGCCGTTTCATAATCCAGATATACCAGGTTCGAAACCTGCTGCAGCCGGTTTGGTAGCAGATCACCTTGTGTGGATTTTTAACAATGGTATAAGCGTTGTACCACTCAGAAAGCAATGGCAAACTACTAAATGAAAAAATTGCCTAGAAAAATCACAAACAGCCATTAAAAGCTGGGGTTTATTGCCACGTCCTGTAAAGGATAAGTAACTAACTTTTCATTTATATCTACAGTTGTTGAACAATTTGAAACTTTCATTAATTTTAAAGTGAATATGTTAACATAGACATTTACACTGGTTTGAAAATGTACATCTTGTATTTAAAATGTACATCATGTCTTTCATCTTTCTGTCCCTGCTCCATATTGAACTTGGGACTACCTATGCTTTTAGTTCTCTGTAAGAAACTAACGATAAAGCAAGCACTTGCCATTGCAGTGGTGGTTCATGAAATCATTATTCTATACGCTGAGGTTGCCAGCCTCAAATGACTTGGACATCCACTAGCGATTTTCACATATTAATATTCACATGGCAATATATACATATTAGCTCACATGTTAGTAATGAAAAATGTAAAATGCACAACTTACGCCAATCCTGGCTCACATACTTTTTGCTCAGATAAATAAAGGCACTTGAATAGGCCTCTTACACGTGCTCCTGGGGTCATTACTTTTATAAGATAATTCCCTCTATGACTCCGTGTGTTTCAGTTTCCTCAGATTCCGGTTCCTAATTAAAATGGTAGAGTTTTTCCATGCGCTGTGTAAGTCCTTCCAAAAAATTCCAATAAAAGTCCGGCCTGATAAATGGAATTCTGAATTCTAACTTCTGGAAGTCTGATTGTGTCGTTTTGGCAAGCAATTTCTCACAGTGAACTAGACTTACAAAAATTGTCAGATTATATTGCAAGCCTGCCCCCGCATTTGGTTTGTTACGAGGCTAAGAAAGCGCCAATCATTTTCAAACATGCGTAATTCGTGTGGGGAAATTTAAAATTATTTCAGACATGGAAAAATTATGTGCATGATGCAGAGGTCAACTCTCCCACAAATGGTAATAAAACATCCGATTGCATGGCAGCAACTCACCAACACATCTGTAACCTCATACGGCAATGTGTGTCAGATGTAACAACTTATTGCTTTCATATAAAGTAATGTCTTCGTGAAAAAGTCGGACAGAAAACGATTTTGTCTTTATGTCTGTTCAAAAGGTGTTGCACAGAGGAGTAATCTCGTTATCTGTCGCTTGAGCACACACAGTCCGTCTCTTTACCACCTTGGCGAAGACGCACCCTTGCCTATCAGCGATTAAACAAATACGCTGGGGCGTTTTTTGTGTTAATCTGTCGCGGCCAAGGTGTGGTACACGATAATTTACTGCCGTTTCAATTTTACATCACCTGTCTACTAACTCAGCAGGGATGGGCAGGTAATCAGACAAGACGAATTATTACCGAAAGGAGTGTAAGAATGAAAATACAAAATATCTTGTACATAGCAGAGAAAGAAAAAAGTGCTGACCATGGAAAAGCGCGTAAATATTCAGTTTAACAAATGTAACTGATTACTGCCGTAGTGAAAGAGAAATCGAGAAGTGGTCGCTCCAAATCCTTACTGTCACATGTATCCATTTTCTCTCGCTGTACTGGATATTATCTGGCACACTTTCGCAGATCTGTGGCTATTAGTACATGTAGTCACTTTATATGTATGATCTGGCGGAGGAATCTGTTATTGCCTAGCTGTAGTTTGCAAGTGATATTGTTGGCGCAAGCTGGTTCAGTTTATTCGAGGTCCTTACAGTTTTTATTTGCTCGCTCTCTATGATTCTTCTGTATGTGTTTTATACTTCTACTTTTGTTCTCTTCGTCCGATGTGGCTCTATCTTGAGACTTAAGGAATGGAAACCCGAGGCCTGTAAACTGTAAATAAATATTAGACAAACATAAAGGTATGTTTTCTATCTTGAGACAGCTTTAGGGGAACTCATCTTACGTTTTCTTATTTTGTAGTATGACTTTTGATAAGGGAAAGAAACTGAGAACCACTAATGATCATCAGTTAGAGAATGACACTGCAATAGATGAGTCATGAAGATTAAGAATGTTGGAATTGGGCATTAAACATCAGGCTACCAGAGATAGACGTATGAGAGAATGCATTCGTCGTGTTTATAACCAGTGAGCTACAGGACCAGTTAGCATTCATACTCTTTGACGTATACTGAGGGAGATTGAGCCCCTATGGATTTGCCCGGAGTGCAATGATGTCGATTCTGTTCAATAATAACAATAACTTTTCCACCTTATCTAGATTTTTAAAATTTTTTTTTATCTTTTCGAAAAATATGATTAAAAGATGCAACCACCAGAAGATAACACAAATGAATCGGTAAATTATGACATTAACAAAGTGCATGTGAGAGACGAGTTATTACATTCCCAAGTAAAACTGATTTAACAGTGCCACCTTCGACGCAAACAGAGAATTTGCCACAACAGAGAAAGTGAATAATAATAATCCCCCAAAGAAGACAATAAATGTGGAAAAGACGCCACGAGGGAAATAGAATGTTGTTTTGAACGCTAATACTGTTTTCACTGATGTACTGTACTCTAATGTGGGTCTCTAATTTCCACATCTGTCAAGAGATAGAGTCCCGCCGATCACAGAATCTCTGAAGGTTGTTCTCAGATGACCGGTTGATCCTTCAGACCAAGTCTAGTTAGGGCGTTGTCATTTTATGAGTCCCTGTTGGGTATTTAAGCCTGTGAAGGGGGAAAAAAACCGTTGCTTTTCTGTTAAAGACCATGCTAACGTTAAACATGACTCTTTCTATTGATTTCCGGCACTGTTCCGCGCTTTTCTAAAAAAAAAAAAAAAAAAAAAAAAATTTGCTTTACTTTTGAAGGGCAAAACGCAAAACAAAAACAAAAGTTAAAAAAAAACATAATAATGTTAAAGGACATTCTTTCTCTTGATCTCTGACATCATCATCTCCCTCATATCCTCCTCTTTCTTATTAATGTTGGGCAGCTTCTTCTTCTTCTTCTTATAAAAGCTTCCCTTCCTTTCTGTTCTTCTCTTTCCATTTGCCCTTTTTTTGTCATGTTATTATCTTTGTTCTTCCTAATCTACTTTGTTATACTTATTATTAGTCTTCCCATCTTACTGTCGTCTTTTGCTTCTTTTAAATCTAAATCATCTTCATCATAATTTTCATCTTCATACTATCATCTTCTCTTTTTTGCTCATTTTTGTCATCTCTGTCATCACCATTTTACGATCATCATCATCATTATCATCATCATCATTATCTTCATAATAATCATCATTATCTCTTCATCTTGATCATGATCATCTTCGTAATCATCTTTTTCATCATCATTATCATCATCACATTTTACTACCAAACTCGACTTTATTTTTAATAAAATTATTCCTTTATCTAATCACATTTTCACCAACTTTCGTTGTCTTCGAAATTCTCCTCCTCACCATTTCTTATTCGACTCCACTAATGTTATAATTAATTTTTTTTTATTGGTGCCGCATCTAAATTATGTCCTTCTTGTGGTGTTCTCAACGTGTTATTCTCTTTCTTGCTTTTTAAATTGTCGTTGTCGTGTCTAAAAACTGTGTTCTTATGCAACGAGGAATAATTCTTTTTATAACGGAAACACAAAGAGAATTCGTCCTAATCTTTGACTTCGGTGTTAATATTGAATATTGTAACATAATTCCTCGATGTCTCTCAACCTTGTACTATACAAGCGTAATACGCTTTTATTAAATGCTACGGTAAACATCACTTGCTGAAATAACAGTGTGATCCAACTCAGCATTGGAAAATTGACTCTCATAAGAGTTCATACATTACTGATCGGGTAGGACCCATATCAAGAGACCTCTCACGTCATTGAAAAATCCTGCCTGCGTAGCTACCTACATACCTGCCTGTCTGCCTGCCTACCTTCCTACCTACATATGCCCGACAAAACCTTCAGTTCATTCCGCTTTTCAAAATAATCTCTTAAACAAGGCTACATACATGGGACCACATATACAGAGAAGCTAACGACTAACCACTCGTGTATTACAGGGACCCCAAATGGGTTACAACGTAACTTACCATGGCATTCGTAAAAAGCAACCAAGGAGGGTTAGGTTGGAACTGTGGAATACCTGGGGTAAAAAAAGGTAGGGGAGCCGCGCTGGTGTAATGGCTTCGGCGTTGTACTGGCGACCAGGTGTTCATTGTTCAAACCCGGGCGTCAGCGTTTGAAGAAATGTTTACGGCCGGAAATTTGACTGAATAGCCTGAACGGCTCCTGTGATAAACCATCTGTGGATGGGAAGGAGCGAAGCTCCTGACCGGGTTGGAAGGAAAGTCCTCAGGTTCCCCAGCATCGCAATGACATGTCATTGGGCCGAAGGGCTGAAAGCCCAAGTGCCGCTGGTTAAGAAAAAAAAAAAAAAAGAGAGGTAGAGGAAAACTGAAAAACGCGTGGAGAAGAAAACTGGTGACAGATATATATGACACAAAAATCAAATGGAAGTAATCTTTATCGGATGGCACATGGCAGGAGGACCTGACATTAAAATGAATTCCTATCCTACTCTAGGAGCTAAAGAGTAAATAATGAAGCCACGAAACAAATCAACCCTGAGACAGTTTTATGTCAGCATTAACAACAAGCTTGGATGGGCGTCTGAGATAATTAATTTGAGAAACACTGCAACAATTTTCTGTCGCTATACGTGACGTCTCAGGTTTTGTAATACCAGAAAAGAATGCCGGGACGTGAGTATCAATTATTGGTCACATTTACCCCAATTATTGCCAAGAAAAGGGCGGAAGTTAGGCTTTTATGGGATTCCTCTAAATGTTTTGTCAATGTTTTGTGACAGGGGCAGATAAGTCTCCTCGACAAGAACTCTCTATTAGAGTTGTCACACCCTTTCATGAGTCACGTGAGCTATTGTTATATCTGTTAGTCTTGTCAGGCTCTATAAAAAGATGTGAATTTAATGAAATCAATAAATTAACCCCAGACCTAAGGGTCTTTTATATTTGGACATGCTCCCTAATATAACCGACTAGGTTGAACAGAATGTGCCTCGCCAAAACGAGGCAAAAGTTTTACTTAATAAAAAAAAAAAAAAAATCAGTAAATATAAGTATCAAGAAAACTTTTTACAGGACAGGTATTTTACTGTACAGGTAAACAATGATAAGTCAGAAATACATGAACAACAGAATAGGATTCCTCGGGGATCAGTGATTTTACTTTCAATTTTCACAATATTTGTAATGATCTAGCACATGAGTTTAAAGACATTGAGATTGCACTATCGCACTTTGCAGATGACTGTGCCATTTGGCGGTCTGAAAAAAACCTAAACCATGTAAACAAAAAACTGCAAAATCAAATAGACAAAGTTTCGGAATGGATGAACCTTTGGAGCTTCCAAATTAATGTAAACAAGGCAGTTGGTATGATATTCAGCAAAGGATTTAAAAAAAAAAAAACATAACAAAAGCAATATAACCATTAAAGGACAGAAAATAGGTACCTCCTCAACAACTAGATTCCTGGACATGACTTTAGATAAACAACTAAATTGGAATAAACGTATAAATATTTTAGTAGAAAGCTGTAGGAGACTCCTAAATATGCAAAGGGTAATAAAAGGTAATGGATGGGGGGCCAGCAACAAAATAATGTTTATGTTCTATAAGTCATTCATCAGGGGGAAACTAGATTATGCCAGCATAGTCTACGACTCAGCTTCAACTTCTAGCAAAGCAAAACTGGACAGAATTCAAAATGCAGCCAAGAGAACCATTTCGGGCGCATTTAAATCAAGATTAGTAGAAGCACTAGAAGTAGCTCTCGGCATACCGCCCCTTGATCTAAAACGGAAAGAACTAAGACTAAATCATTTGAGCAAAGTAGCACAAGAAGTGACCCATCCAGCACATAACGCATTTGTCAAAAACCAACCAAGTAAATGGGATGTCCCCTTGTAAAAAGAAAGATATCCAACAGGGTGGAGAACTATAGAAGATATAATACATTTAAAAGAGATATCAAACACAATCAATAATAGTAATAAATATAGAAGCACAATCCCACCTTGGAAACTAAAAGTACTAATCATAGACTACACTTACTGAGATTAAACATAACATAGAAGATAGGGAAGCTAAAATGATATGTAGGCAGTTCATAAATCAACTAACAAAACAAAGTCTGGCCGTCTACACTGATGATTCCAAGGGCGATAGTGGACAACTAGGTGCAGGAGTAGTAATACCACAGTGGGGAATAAAGAAGAGCTACAGTGTAACTGAAGTGGCTTCGATTTTTACCGCGGAGATGGTAGCAATTCTAAAATGTTTAGAAATAATCGAAGATAATCCGCCAGAAGAAGTAACGATTTTTACAGACTCACTGTCATCACTACAAGCACTAGAACACCCAGGTAAGTGCAGCCGGGCAGACATAAAGGAAGAAATTAACTGTCGCTATTGATGAATAAATAATAATATTCAACCCTTCGTGGACGTGGAAGTAATACACCGTAAAAATCGGAGTTTATAACCTTTCATTGTCACCGAATTAGAGAAACTGATGTTTAAGAACGTTGAGTGACCAGAATATTATTAAATTGTTACATACAATTTGTCATGCCGAACACAGGATCCCATACATGGTAAAAATCCGAGTGCGAGACTGTGAACCTGACAATTTTAGTTGGGAATAACGTTGAGGTATGATTTTCATGTAATACAAATGAAAAGTCTCGCAGATGTTATGCGTGGCCTACCACAGCTATACGACTTACGTACATAAGTTATTCTGGAACACAGAAATACAGCATTGAATTATTATTTGATGTGTTATGGAAAAATTCGGTGACCTAATGATTGGATTTAGAACCTCATTTTACTATTAATCATCATTGGGAAATGTGACGTATAATGTAAATATAGCCTACAGTATCTGACAGTCTTTCGTGACCTCGTAGCGTTCTATGATTTGCTAGCAAATCCATGCATTTACAGCCTGCGTTTACTCACCTTTTAATCCACGCCTCTTTTCCATGGACATAAACAAACGCAGTTGTTTACCAACTTTCGCGACCTGCCAGTCATAGCGGAGAGCGAATAGGGTTTGTTTACTAAGTTTCTCACGCGAGCTGATCTGTCAATCTTCGGATATCGGACAGACCGCACATGGGATAACACCAGACCTTTTGAAGTGAGTCGATCGTGCAAAAATATTTTCCCGAGTACCCTTTGATGTTCGTATACAAAGGGGAGTTAACTCTTTGATCTCCAGAAATGGGCTAAATCTCAGAGAACCAGTTACGCGGTTTTAAGTCTCTGTTGTCAATTACCAACGCCCGACAGAGCGACCATGAAACCTTTTATCTTGGGAACTTAGTTTTCCGATTTCTCTGCTATGCACTATAGTGTGAAAAGTAGCATCCTCTAGAGATCAGATAAACATGATGAGATATAAACTGTGTCTTCCGAAATCAGCTATCAGTCGTCACTCAGAATTTTGGATAGTCTAAGCATGTTTCTAGAACCATTGTGGAAGATGTGTTAATAGCATTTCGTGGGGATTGTTTCATTTCTGATTTGTGGTAATAGAAATTAGCATTAACGTGATTTAATGTGTTAAGTTTACCATTATAATTCACTGTGATTTTCTAGCGTTAAAACTAGGGAAATAATAACGAGTAGCTGTTCTATACCAGATGTTTCAGTTGTAATGTTAATTTTAATCACCCGCTTTCTCACATAGGAAGAGACGACTGATATACGTTAGGCGCGACTGATAGTGGTAGAATAGAATTCACATTATATTTCATGTGTGTACTTATAGTAAGTGACTATTATTTAATACCATACGATGACAAACAGACGCCGACAATTTAATAGCTATTAACAACAGGCGATATTTTGTAAGTGCGCGTATGGACAATTAAATAATAATATACATTGTACGCTGATCGTTAACGCGAGTCAGAGTGGGGAGGGCGCATACCTTCACCGGACCTAGAGACTCCGCGCTAGTGACAGCTGACCGGATAGGAATAGGCTAAGGACACCGTGTGCCTTTTAAATTTAATCAGGACTGTCGGAGTGGATAAGAGATCGTCTTGTCCCCGTCTGTGTACATACATGAAGCGATATAGAATAGTAGCATTTTTTAAATAAATGTTCTTTTATTCTAAGCGGACCTGATCAAGAGCGGCCAGCGGTCTATTTTGGCCCTTTTCTTCATTTACTGATTAATTAATGTTGTCTTTTTCTTGGCTTACGCGTCCCCAAAGTTCATTTGTGAACAGAACTGGCCAAAGAGACAAATTAACATTTTTAAATGGTAAATTTAACTGGACTTATCAATACCAGATATTTTGTCATTTTGTATCAGCCCACTGGGTTGTGAAAAAAAACAATAACATTTCTTCCGACTTTTGACAGTCGTAATCAAGTGGATGTTATCCAAAAGAGTTACGGTGCTTCAAAATCGGCACTCACCACAGAGCCAGCCTATAGGATTTACCATCCTCATCATAAGTAACAGTTTATTAGCAACTAGATGTTTCCAAATACTGGAAGTATTTTTCACTGTTTGCTGTGAACACAAGATCTCGGTTTCTACACTAACTATTCGAGGTGGCATTTGTTCATCCAGGAATACACCACCAAATTTGTCGTCCCCCTCATAAAATCTATTTGTTATAGAGGATGGACTGGGGCCAACTTGGATAATACCCCTGACATTCTGTATATTCAGGAACAATTGTAATTCCAAAGGGATGTCACCAAGAATAGGGTAAGCGTGATTGAGTGGCCACTGTCTGACAGAGAGAGTATGACAGAGAGAGTGAATATTTTTCTTTGTTACAAGTATTGCACCAACTTTGATTTGGCTTAAAAATTGTTTTCTTTACTGGGTAGCATTTAGTAGGAACTTTTTTTTTCCTTACCGTCTAATTCTGTACCATAGTGCTAACCTTTGACCTTTGGGGTTATTAACTTGTTCGGTTCTTTTTCTCAATAAGGGGAGGGCACAGTTATTCAGTAATTTTCCTATGTATGTAATTCTGATTTTAAATTATCTTTCTTTAGATATTCGATGTTGTCAAGTTTAAATGATAATAAACAAAAGAAACTTACATTTGTGTGTTGGTCAGACCCATACCCAATTAACCATAGTTTTATCACGTGTGTGTGTGTCTTGTAGTCACATAGTTGTGTGTGTGTGTGTGTGTGTGTGTGTGTGTGTGTGTGTGTGGTTAAACTTATATTTACATGTATAGGGAGGATAAGATTGTCTTGTACTAAATTACAGTCGTATAGATAGGCTGGACTAGAGAAACTACTCATTCCAGAGACATATCTTCTCCTTAAACTATTCACGCGTGAAATCTATTTCTCACACCTTTACTTTTCACGTACTTATCATCATCCACTCTACTCAGACGGGACCATAAATAACTTTCAAACCTATCTAATTTATGACAGGAAATAAACCTCTGATCTGCAACACCTCAGCTTTTATGGTCCGTTAAAGATGAAGTTGGCTGTTACAAGTTTGTTCTTCCTTTTTGGGTATACCCAGTGAGGAATACAGGGGCGATTAAGTGTTACATACATACTCACGTTTTTGCATTCGCGTTTTTTCACTGTATCTTCATCAGTGATATAAAACAAAATTGGGAAGACCTTTACCGCTTGAGTGAACATTTCAACACTACCCTAACTGTGATTGGAATCAGGCACCCAAGCGGTACGGGAGCTTAACAAGAACCAACAAGGATGTGCCAGGTCAGAGAAGAATTATAGGTACCATCGAACAAAAAGCTGTGGCGTCTCCGTCTCGGGGCAGCGTACTTTATGATAGAGGAACTACGCTGCCAAGAATGTCAGGAAGAAAATGACATAGAATACAACCTGATCCACAGTAAAAAGTATGAACAACAATGGCTTGAATTAAAAACTTACTATAAAAATAACAATATAGACATGGCAGGGGATAAGGTTTTAAGTATAGATGCCCCAGGAGAAGCACAATCAATACTTAAACCATATATACGAGTACATAAAACAAAGGAAAACATATAAGGTTAGTAACATTGACAATATTAACAACAATAACAAAAGTAATACTTCAGAAAGGACATTCAACCAAATAGAAATTAAGCAACAAAAACTAACAAATCATTTTTTTTTAAAAAGAAAAGAAAAAAAGAAAAATTAGCAAACTTACTAACTACTCATAGGACAATGAAAGACAACGAGGTTCAAAAAAAAAAAAAACTCTCACTCAAAAAGAACAAACACTAATTCAAATTAAAACCAAGTGCAAAAGACAATAGTTATCTATATACAATGCAGAACTGAAAATAAAATGACAAATACTAATATAAATTAAAACCAGCAACTGCAAAAGACAATAGTTATTTAAATTTAACACAAAATTAGTAAATAAAATGACACTAAATACCCCAATTATAACCAATTTTCAGGTTGAACAGGATAGACCAAGATGGAACGAGAAGAGGCAATAATGATCAGCTGTTAAGTGCCCGCTCTCCACCCATCACCTTTTCAAATTAACAACAACGAAATCAATAAATTAAATTTCTTTTCGCCCCTCATGGAGCATTGAACCCTTACCTACGACTGGTTCCTTTGCAGGAAGCCCGTACAAAGCATTCGCATACTATTGCATTTGTATTTTCTGAAACAATGTGTTCTCTGTAATGAGACAACTAACCTTATGCAAAGCCTCATATTATTTGCCTCGTACGACATGCATCTTGGAGCAGTGGTCCCATTCTTTTTTTTTCTCCCACCAGAGACCTAGGGCTAGTTACGGGCCTTGAATAGTTAAAATAAATATACTTCTTTGAGTACCTTTTCGTTCTTCACGGTACCTAGAGCCATAACCGCATCTGGTCGCTTTGTAGGAATACGGCTTTAAAGCAATTATGTTCTCTTGCAGCGAAGCTTGTCTGTAGCAACTTGTTTTACGCGATGATGTCGCCAGCCTCATGCACAAACAGTATTTTAGTCACCTCTTACGACATGCATGAGGTATCAGTAGTTCTGTTTTTGTCTTCACCGAGGACTACACGAGGCATAAGAAAAATGACATGAAAATAAATATAACACAAAAAATACAACAAAGAATCTGATGGAACAAAAATGATAATGTCAAGAATAGCTTGTGCGGTATTACACAATTAATAGGTGTCAAATTCCTATGCTCCACTGGGAACAAGTATTTGTAAATTTGAGAGAGTCAGATGTGAGGTGATGCGTGATTCCCATTGATTGATGTGATAGTTGTAACTAGGCTGTGAGCGTATGTCACTTTGCACCGATAGCGTCAGTCATTGAGTGAGTAGATCTCGCGTGATTTGTGCTGCCGTGATGTGATGTGATTTAGAGAATATTGTTGCTTGTCATGTTTTTGTTGAAGAACGGAAACTCGTTTGGTGGTCGGAGTGGCTGAGAGGGGTATGGCGTCCGCCTCGAATTCTAGAGGTACCGTCTTCCATCCCCAGGTGAGGGAATATAATTTATGGAATTTTTTCAGAACCAGTGGTCCTAAGGATGTCAAACTTCCCAAGGTCTCCTGGAAGGTCCCGTGTGAAGGTTGCGCAAGTTAAACATCCCTCGGTAGTTGGAAATCATAAAGAGTAGGCTCATCAGGCCGCTGTTCTGGCAAAATTTAAAAATTAGCAACCTACCCACCACAAAAATATTTATAGAATGTGTGATTCTTATAAACACACACTGGGATTCTCTCCAGTGTTATGTAGTTCGTGCACTGGGCTGAGATCCTCCTTGCGTGATCTAAGGGAGGAGATAGAAGCACTGATGGAGTTGTCCGTGTGCAATGAAGATAGTCCTTAAAACCAAACCAAACTGGTATGAGACAAGATGGTTGTAGCAATGTTTGTTTACAGTGTAGTACTTGGGAAGACGGGTAAATTAATTTACAGTGTAGTACTTGGGAAGACGGGTAAATTAATTTACAGTGTAGTACTTGGGAAGACGGGTAAATTAATTTACAGTGTAGTACTTGGGAAGACGGGTAAATTAATTTACAGTGTAGTACTTGGGAAGACGGGTAAATTAATTTACAGTGTAGTACTTGGGAAGACGGGTAATGTAAAACTTTTGCCTCGTTTTGGCGAGGCGCGTCCCGTTCAACCTAGTCGGTTATATTAGAACGCATGTCCAAATATAAAAGGCCCTTAGGTCTGAGGGATTATTATTGCCTTGGTTTTACTGGCACTCTTAAGGGAGAACAGGGTGGACAAAATCGAGTGAAGTACAGTAAAATATGTGTATAACGAAATCAAAAAGACATAATTCCAAAGAGGAAAAACACGTATTGTATTTTCTGTGGCCCTTCTAAATGATTAGTTAGAAGCGTTTATATATATAGAACTCCGTGATGGTGAGCAAGGTCAAGCATCAAAAATGATAACCACTACCACAGAAGAGAAAACCAATGTTGGTGAAGATGACATAAAGATGGAAGAACTGAAGGCAGCACTGGAGAAAATCAAGATGGGCAAAGCAGCGGGGTATGATTGTATAACACCAGAAATGGTTAAATACATGGGAGCGTCAGGCGACCTATTACTCTTAAGGGTCCTCCGGGCAGCGTGGTGCAACAAGACCATACCAAAGGATTGGGAGATTGCCATAATAACACCAATTTTCAAAAAGGGTGACAATCGACAATGTGGAAACCATAGAGGTATATCCCTTCTCAGTGTCCCTGGTAAAATCTACTCTAGAATCCTAGAGCAGAGACACTGACGCCTAGCTGAGCCACGATTGGATGAGGTCCAGTGCGGATTCCGAGCAAACCGAAGTACTCAAGACCTAATCTTCACACTCAGACAGCTAAGTGAAAAGGCCCATGAGTATAAGAGTGAGATCCATCTTTGTTTCATAGATCTGGAAAAAGCGTTTGACAGGGTCCCCTGGAGCAAACTTTGGGACTGTTTGGCAAGGAAGAACATTCCAGCACATCTCATGCTATACAGAGCTTCTACAAGTCTTGCAGAAATTATGTGAGGACAGCAAACCATAAGTCAGAAGAGTTCAGGAACACCACTGGTGTAAGACAAGGTGATATCCTGTCACCTTATCTTTTCATACTCCTCATGGACATCAAGGCATGTAAGGAGATAACAAGAACGTATTCAGTGGGGTACTGGAAGATGAGACAGGTCTGTATTTCAGAGTTGGCATTTGCTGATGATGTTGCCCTGATTGCTAAATCAGAAGCAAATATCCAATCCAACCTGCAAGTCTGGAAGGAAGAGCTGGAGAAGGGAGGGATGGTCACGAGCAGCTCTAAAACAAAATCCATGGTGATATCACGAGAAGAAAGAAGACATCAGATTAACCTGGGAGATTAGGTCCTGGAGCAGGTCAACCACTTTAAATACCTCGGAGTTATTATAAACCAAAAGGGGGGCATCAAAGAAGAGTTGGCCACTCGAAAAGCAGCAGCTGTGAGACTTTTTCAGGCCATAAATTGAGGATTCCTCAGCAAGAGAGAGGTTGGTAAGAAAACGAAGATGGCTGTATACCGCTCCACCTATGTCCCAGTCTTGACATATGGATGCGAGTCATGGGCAATGACTCATCATCATCAGTTGTCATCTCCACAACGAAGGTTGGCTGTAATGGATCTCCAACGTCTTCTGTCTCTTGTCTTGGTGGTGCACTCTGATAGACTCTTTCCTGTCCATCTCTTGATGTTATCTTCCCACTTATAGCGCTGTCTTCCCCTTGCACGTTCGCCTTCCGCTCTCCCTTCTGTTATGGTCTTCTGCAAGGTGTTATGCCTTTTTATGTGGCCAAAGTATTTTAGCTGTCGATCCTTGATCTCCCTCATTAGTTCTCTTTTCATACCTAGATTTTCTAGGACCTCTTTATTTGTTTTTATCTCTTTCCACGAGATACGCCCCATTCTTATATATATCCACATTTCAAGTGCCTCAATTCTTTCTTCCAAATGCTTATACATCGTCCATGTTTCTGCACCATACAGAAATGCAGAATATATATAAAACACTTTATGATTCTCAGTTTTAATTTATGAGATAACTGTTTAGATGTCAATATATGTTTCATGTTGTTAAATGTAGCTTTGGCCATTCCTATTCTCTTCTTGATTTCTGTTTCACATCTACTATCTTCTGTTATTATATGACCAAGATATACGTAGCTTTTGACTTGTTCCAGGATTTTCCCATTTACGCTTATCTTTAATGTGGGTTTATCGTCTGTTTTGCTAATTATCATAGTTTTTGTTTTCTCAATATTAATGTCGAGTCCAAATTCATGACTTATACTGTTCACTTGCTTCACTAGTTCTTGTAACTCCTGTTCGCTTTCAGCTAACAACACGGTATCATCTGCATATCTAAGGTTGTTTATTGACCTTCCACTGATGTTCAGTCCTGGTATTTCCTGTACCTGTTTGAAAATTTTATCGGTGTATAAATTAAATAGGCAGGGGAACAGCACACAGCCTTGTCTGACACCTCTTTTTATGTCTATGTATGATGAATAATTCCTTCCAGATCTTACTGTGGCAGTTTGCTTCTTATAGTTAATGAAGCACATGTACATACTTTTTTGGACC
The DNA here is from genome assembly GCA_024509875.1 of Oreohelix idahoensis. Taxonomy (NCBI): domain Eukaryota; kingdom Metazoa; phylum Mollusca; class Gastropoda; order Stylommatophora; family Oreohelicidae; genus Oreohelix; species Oreohelix idahoensis. The sequence goes on from JAMPIV010017639.1 coordinate 58,378, forward strand.
TCTGTATATTTTTCTGCTAATATTCTTAGGCAAAATATTGCCTCTCTTGTTCCACTGTTCCGTCTAAAACCAAACTGTTCTTCTTGGATTTTGCTGTCTACCTTACTTTTTATTCTCTCCTGTATGATTTTGAGCAGTATCTTAATTGCATGACTCATCAGCTGATTGTTCTGAAGTCTGAACATTCTGTTGCATTTATTTTTTTGGGCAATGTTATAAAAACTGATGTTTTCATGTCGTGTGGTATATATCCTGTATTGTATATATCGTTGCATAGATCTGTGATTGTATCTATACCAAAGCTCTCCAGAGCTTCTATCATTTCAATGTTTATGTTATCCATGCCTGCTGATTTTCCTTTTTGTATCAAATGTATGGCATTCTCTACTTCTGATCTGAGAATGTTTTGGCCTTCATTAGAATCTGATGATGGTTTTTTACCTCTGTTGTTCTCAAATAGTTCTTTTACGTATTCTGCCCATCTGTTTGATATGTCTTTCTCATCAAGTAATATTACACCATTTTTGTTCTTGATACAGCTTCCTCCTTGTGCAAACCGCGACCTATTTGATAATTTCTTTATTTCGTCATGCATATCTCTTGTCATGTGCTTTGCTTCCAAGTCTTCTATTTCCTTGCATTTTGTTTCTATCCACCGTTCTTTTGCTTGTCTACACATAGTACGTATGTTATTGTCTATTGTTTTATATTCTGGAGTGTTTTTTGCTTTCTTTCTTTCTGCCATTTTATTCAAGATCTCATCGGTCATCCAAATGTGATTTTTCTTAGGCTCCTTTTTAGGTAAATTTGCATTTGCTGATTGTATGCTTGTTTTTAAGCATTCCCATTTTGCGGTTACTTTTTCTTCTGGGTTTTCTCTTCTATACTGCTCCATGCTTTCTGTCAATAACTTGATATTTATTTTTGACGTCTGTTTTATATCTGTTTGTTTCAGCGCTGATATTTCTATCTGGGGTTCCTCCTGTCTTCTGTTTCCTGCAATGACTACAACTCACAAAAGCCAGATCCAAACCTCAGAAATGAGGTATCTGAGGAAGGTGGTTGAAGTAACAAGAAGAGACATGGTCCGCAACCAGACGATACGTCAAGGCCTAAAATCCCACCCCCTGCAGACCCAAGTAGAACAGTACCAACTAAGATGATTTGGCCGTGTCTGCAGAATTGGAGAAGATCGGCTACCACGACAAGCATGGGAAACAAAGAGCCAGGGATCCAGACCCCAGGACGACCCAGAGTCCGCTGGGAGGACAACATTTGACAATCTTCTACCGTAAGGTGTAGAGACTTGGAAGAGAGCGCCATACTATCATATCGGCTGTCTTCCTCTTGGCCTGGTTCCATTCTAGTCCACGGTCCTTCAGAGATTGTCCAATGTTGTCCTCCCCAACGGATTGTGGGTCGTCCTGGAGGTCTGGATCCCTTGCTCTTAGCCTCCCATACCTACCGTGGCAGCCGATCTTCTCCTATTCTCAGACATAGCCCAACCATCTTAGTTGGGGCTATTATACTTGGGTCTCCAGGGGTTGGGTTTTAAGGCCTCGACGTATCGTCTGGTTGCGGACCATGTCTTTTCTTGTTACACATGCAGGCAACCAGGTAAAGCCAGAGTGACTCCTTCAAGCTTAGAGTACAATGTTATGTTCTCAACAATTATAACCACATGGGGAAATCCATGCAAGTGTGTGGATGATTTCAAGAGTCAATGAGGATGTAATTAGCCTCACATACAGAGATTCACATCCACATTCAAATACTATAGCATTGTGCCAAGCTGGTTGTCATATACGGATGACTCCAGATATGTCTCCATGCACTGAGGCAGAGGTAAACAAAGAAACATATAAAGACGAGAACTATAGACAGAAGTGAAATTATGAGTAAAACGTGGAAATAACTTGTGATAAAATCACTTGATAGGAGAAGATAGCATGTTTTTTGTTGAAGGCCTATGCTCTTCAGGGAGCTAAAAGGTATTGACTGGTTTAATTCAGCTATCTCCATTTGATTAAATACAACGGAACGTGACATGCATTTTAACACAACTTGTAGATAGACCAATAGAAAATACGATTCAATTAACAAAGCTGAGGAAATTTAGACACTAGGAACGTTTGGAAAGATCCTTGAAAAGGCACAGCAAAAAATTGTACAAGTAAACGTTTTAATTTCTCACAGGTACGACTGAATTCCTGTCCTTGGGCCGACAAACAACATTCTAGTAAAGTCCTACTGCTGATATCAGCAAAATATTTTTTGTGTCAAGGGCACAGACTGATAAAGAGAATTCGGTTTGGTGTAAGAACCGATTAATGACAGTGCAAGTTCTGATTTCTGTAAGGTAAGTTTAGATCAATGTAGATGTATTTAAGTAGTGCACGCAATAACCAAAGTTATTACTGAGACCATCTTTGTACCAGTATTATAAAGCAAAATACAGAGTGTAGACAAACGTAAATAAATGAAACAATAGTCCATACTATCACTGTATTTAACTAAAAGCTACAGTAGTAATATAATAGTAGTAGTAGTAGAAGTAGTAGTAGTAGTAGTAGTAGTAGTAGTAGTAGTAGTAGTAGTAGTAGTAGTAGTAGTAGTAGTAGTTGTTGTTGTTGTTGTAGGAGTAGTACTATAATTATCCCTTTCAGTCATTGCTGACTATGGGAGCTCGCCTCGAGACGATGTCTCAGCAGGTGCAAGATTGGGCACTGGAGTAAGGAGTTCAAGCTGTTGCCCATACAGCATGCACCTCACGGTTGGTGGGTCCGGACGAACGGTGGAACACCAAAGCTACAGACTTTCGTAAATGTGTGCCTGCCTAGAATAGACGGATTGAAGTGGCATGACAAGATCACTAATGTAGAACTTTTGACTAGAATCAGAAAAGTGCCAGTGGAACAAGATATGAGAAGAAGATACTGGAGATGGATAAGACACACACTGAGAAAACCTGTTAATAGCATTACAAAACAGGTTCTTATTCTGGAATGTCCAGGGTCAGAGAGGTATAGAGAGACCAAGGATCACGTGGAGGAGAACATTCGAGACGTACATGAAAGGGGTGAAGAAGACAAGTAATGACCTTGACCTGATGGCAGGGGCACTACAAGACGTTTGTTGTAGATCTAAGCCCCTTGGTAAACCGCAGAGTTGTGATGATGCAGTAACACTGCACTATGTTTAAGAAAAGATAAAATGATGACAAACATTGTTATCTTCAGTAATGTGTTATTGTAGTACATTTATTGCTGTGTTATTTTCACACATGTACTTTTTCTACACTTGTCTCTAAGCGTTATTGAGAGAATCATTCGAATTGTAAGTTCACACATGACGTGACACAGGTTGGGAGGGGGGGTCCTATCAAGGAGGGGGTTGCAAAATTATATGACGAAGTGCGATGATAGGGGGAGAGGGGTAAAACATGGCAACATTTGCGGGACATCATATGTGGACGACACCATAGTGTGTAAGTGTTCTACACATGAGAGCTGAACTGTTAGATATTTAAATAGTACAACCGTACCCACGGGAATAAACACGTGCAATATTACTAGAAGATGCGCGAGCCTTCAATATTTTGGGAGGGAGACTGAGCACCCTGGGTTTGCCCGGAGCCCAGTGATGTCGATTCTGAACCACAATAACAAAGGAAGTTTTGAGACTACCCGGATGTGGAAGTTGGAACATTTTGATAGCAAAGAATGACACTGCTTAGTCAAACAACTATGTCAAAAAATACGGCTAAGGAAGGCTGTATTGGGCTAATGACCTTATGTACAACAAACTGTCATACAGACCACCACTGCTAGAGAACTTAAAGCAATAGTTTCATTATGTAACTGAAATTTAAACAATGGGCAATGAGAAGAAAATATAATCACTATAGCTGTAAGAGTCATAAGGAAAACACACATTTAAACGTCAATATAACACACTGACACATTTTGTGATGACGTCATGTTGTTGTCTTTCATTTATTTACATCCAATAGATACCACTGAGGACAATATGCTATATTTAGACATGACGTGGACTTTACCGGTTGTCAGCCTCATTTTCCTTGCTTCTTTTGTCGGCGGGGACGAGCTAATTTTGGACAAGTTCCCAGTATCCTTTGCGTTCGGCGTCAGCAGTTCAGCCTTTCCTACAGAAGGAGCTTGGGATGAAGATGGTAGTTGTCGGTGTACCTGTTTTAAGATATCGGTGTTTTTGTTGACGTAGTTAGTGTTTGAATGTTTACTGTAACAAAGTCTTTTTGTGTGAACGCCGGGCCGGCCTTAGGGCTGATCGACCGTCTGGGGGCGCTGGAGTGGACAGGAAAAACAAGTGTGTTCGTCAAGAAGTTCCATCTTTCTTCAGCTCTGATAGAAAGCACGCACTGTAAATAATTTACGAGAAACCACTACAACCAAAGCGTGATGTCTTTTGATTATAGTTTTTAGTCGTTATCGTGTTTTGTTTTTGTTTTGTTTTGTAAGTAATAACTGAGTAAAACTATCAGCAATTTTATATTATCTTACTTAATTTATCTGTAGGCTTTAAATAACTTTGCAGCTAGAAGTGTGGGGTAGGGGGTTGCAAATCAAACCATTCGTTCCGGGTGCTTAATGCTGCAAGGCCGCCTGTGCGTGTTTGTATGTATGTGTTTATCTATCTATCTATCTATCTATCTATCTATCTATCTATCTATCTATCTATCTATCTATCTATCCATCTATCCATCTATCTAACTATCTATCTATCTATCTATCTATCTATCTATCTATCTGTCTGTCTGTCTGTCTGTCTGTCTGTCTGTCTGTCTGTCTATCTATCTTTCTTTCTTTCTGTCTGTCTGTCTATCTATCTATCTATCTATCTATCTATCTATCTATCTATCTATCTATCTATCTATCTATCTATCTGTCTGTCTGTCTGTCTGTATATCTATCTATCTATCTGTCTGTCTGTCTGTCTATCTATCTATCTATCTATCTATCTATCTATCTATCTATCTATCTATCTATCTATCTATATATCTGTCTATCTATCTATCTATCTATCTATCTATCTATCTATCTATCTATCCATCTATCTATTTATCTGTCTGTCTGTCTATCTATCTATATGGTTGCCTGTCTGTCTCTGTCTTCCTGCTTGTCTGTCTCTCTGTCTCTCACTCGCTCTCTTCTCTCTCTCCGCATGCGTCGATCTGTCTATTTATTCCTTATTAGCTTTGTCTGTCCATGAGTTCTTCTTGTTTTGTTTGTTCTATCACCCTAATCTAAATTCCCTGACCTGTCTCTCAGGCTCCCTTTTTGGAGGACACACACACACTCATACTCACATCATTTCTCATTATTTCAATAGGAATATTAGAAATATCCCTGCCCATATGAAGTATCCCTGATGTCCTATTTCTTCTTGCGGACGATTTCATGAGCGAATTTTATTATTTACCGCAGGTAAGGGTGCCAGTATCTGGGACGAGTTCACCAAGAATAGTGTCAACATTGATGGCGGAGGAAACGCTGGAACCGCTGCTGACGGCTACCACAATGTGAAGACAGACGTGCAGTTACTGAAAACCCTTGGCGTAAGTCTGGGTTTCATAAAACTAAATTTATCAAATTAAGTATAAAATATTAATGACATAATTTACTTTTTTTGTCCATTCTTGACGCAAAGCGCATAGTGAAGCTTTTATTGTTGATCCAAGTGTGTCGCACTGACTGCTGTGAGTCCGTGTTGAACCAAGTGTGTCGCACTGACTGCTGTGAGTCCGTGTTGAGCCAAGTGTGTCGCACTGACTGCTGTGAGTCTGTGTTAAGCCAAGTGTGTCGCACTGACTGCTGTGAGTCTGTGTTGAGCCAAGTGTGTCGCACTGACTGCTGTGAGTCTGTGTTGAGCAAAGTGTGTCGCACTTACTGCTGTGAGTCCGTGTTGAGCCAAGTGTGTCGCACTGACTGCTGTGAGTCCGTGTTGAGCCAAGTGTGTCGCACTGACTGCTGTGAGTCCGTGTTGAACCAAGTGTGTCGCACTGACTGCTGTGAGTCCGTGTTGAGCCAAGTGTGTCGCACTGACTGCTGTGCTGTGAGCCAAGTGTGGTCGCACTGACTGCTGTGATGGTCCGTGTTGAGCCAAGTCTGACTGTGTTGATATTTTCTACCCATCAGCCTCAAGGTCTTCCTCGTGCCCTATAACCAGATCTTGTAATGTTGTCGCCGTGTAGTGGTAATGTATCGGGCTCCATTCTGATGAGACAGTCAACCCACTTTATTATCTGTCTCTCTATGTATTTGACTAGCAGATATACCCAGCGTTTCCTCCTCTAAATCTCCTGTCAGTTCGGTTAGTTTGAGGGAGACCAAGAGAAAGCAGTTCCTTCCCTTTCATAGAAATAACCTTATTATCTATGGCAATGAAAGTTGTATTGTAAATTTTATTACTGTAACCAATTTCCATTTCACGGTATATTAACTGAGCCTGATGTTTAAAATCTTCTGTAAGATCATCTCTGTATTTTATCCTTAGTGCTAGTGGGTCACCAACTCCACAGGTTCAAAGTAGAATGGCATCTGATGTTTCTTGCTGTGTGCGATAAATGAAGACTTCAAAAGTAATCGGACCAAAAAAAAAAAATGCAACCCCTGACCCTGAATCCTTTTCTTTTTAAATGGGAATTCCATTGGTATACTGACCCAAAATTAAATTTAAGGGAAACAATGCAATTAATGTCTAACTTTCATTACCAAAAAAACATTGTGTCCCGTGTTTCTGTAGGGGACAAACCGACAGACGTTCAGAAATACAGATTAGATAAACAGACATATTTGGAGGGACAGTTACGAACTAGAATAAGAATACATAAGGCTAGTGCAACATTTACTGCAGTGGGAAATATATGGAGATCAAAATAAATGAGGTCCAAAACAAAAATCAGAACTTTCAATTCAAATATCAAGTAGTCTTATCGCACGTCTCTGAAACATGGATAACAACAAAAACAACAGCCGCAAAGCTACAGACTTTCATAAACGGATGCTTGCGTAGAATAGAACGATTGATGTGATATGACAAGTCTCTAGTGTAGAAATTATGACAAGTACCAAATGTCGTAAAACGAGTGTGTGTAACCCCACTACTTTGTTAAATCATTATGTCGGGATACATATTTGCCCCAGCCAATCAACGCACAGTTGCTGAGCCGGAATAAATTACAAGAAGTTACGCCAGGAAAAAAACTTAAGCCCTGTTTTTTTCGGATGTGGGTCGCGGCCATCTTGTTCACGCAAGATGGCGAAAAAAAAAACAGAATAAAATTAGGCTGTACGACGCTTAGGACTAAACTGCAGGAAACCAATCAGCTTGCCCCGCCAGGAACCAACCAAAAGCTTTGCTTAAGCATTCATCTACCTATATAATCGGGCGAGATTTTATGCAAAAGCACGCAACCCGAGACGACCGACTGAATAAGAGGAGCTGTCAACTTTGATTTATAGCTTACCTGGAGTGCATTGACCTGCAGCCTGCTTCACTAAGTTGAGTCAAAAACTGGCCGGTTTAAAAACATCTTAGAGGGTTTTATTCGTGTCATCAAAACTGAGATCGTGGGTCGTCAATCCAGCTGCCTGGAACTCCGCAGGAGCATAGAGGTTGCACAGAATCTACATCTTTGGTCCCCCTCAGTCTTTGGTGGGCTAAAGGAACGAACCTCAGCCGTTGTTGTGTGTACCAAACAAAGAAGAACAGACCTTAGAGAGATGAGTACACATTAGTACCATTTCTGTCAGCATTGTGAGCAAAAGTTAGTGTCAGTGACGAGAAAGTGATTTAGCGTAGAAAGAGACAAAATTAACAGCATAGCTAATAATTGTTATAGACGTAATTAACAGCACAGCTGATACCTGTACTATAATTGAATAACAGCACAGCTGATATAATTTTTTGTTCCTATAATTAGAAAACTTGTTGTAATATATTTATATATCTATATAAATATTTGTAAATCATATGTAAACTTACAAATCCATTACATTCCATTTTTCAACATTCACCCTTCAGCACAAGAGTAAATAGTGTATATACTAAATAAATAATAAGGAAATTGTATTTGAAGACTTGTCAATTTTATCATTGTTAAGTAAAATCTGTTTCCTTGTCTTAACATCACAGTTAGTTACACAGCGGAGGTGGCAAGCTATGTCGGTCTCCTCTCTACTAATTTTTCGAGATCAGATCATTCACAGCCGTAACTAATTTGTGATACCAGTAGTTCTCTCAGACACTGGGACTTCACCATTTTCTGCAGAAATTCTATTTCTGTAATTGTCAGTACTATAATGATCCAAGAGCCAAATAAAAACCTCACGCCACACTGGGGGCTCGTTCCTGGGATATTTCTGTATATCTTGAGCCATACTTAGTCTATTCATCTATCTACACTCTATCTTGTGCCACCCATAGATAACTAAAGAAACAAATTTTTGACAAAAAATTCTATAATAGGATTTTGTTTATTGTTTTCTTAGGAGGAGTACCATTTAGTACTCAGTAAATAATTGATGCTCACAAAGTTGCACGGAAATTATTTGTTCATTTAATTTAATTAAGTTTAATTATAATATTTGGATATAGTAAATTTACATACCCTATCTAAGTAACGCCATGGCTGATCTAGTGAAGTTCAGAACTGCGATCATGCAGATGAGTAAGGAATTAACTATGACAGGTGATGGAACTGAAGAAAATTGAAGCTGAAGAAAGGAAATTACAAGCAGAGAGAGACCATCAGTTGAGATTAAAAGAGCTTGAAATTCAGGCAAATACTGGCAATAATGGTGGTAGCTCACCTCACTCTGAGAATAGCTCCATCCAGAGCACCTCAAGTGGGGCCATGAATTTTCATCTGGACCCATTTGTTGAGAAAGAAGACGCCATTGAGTCGTACCTGGATAGATACGAAAGACTTGCCACTACCTATGGCTTAGTGAAAGAAAAGTGGAGTCTTAAACTATCTCAGGGATTGAGAGGTGTTGCCTACGATGTATATTTGAAGCTCTCAAGAGATGACCAGGAAGATTATGAAATCCTGAAGCAGGCACTGCTTGTGAGATATGAAAAGAACTCAGAATCATATAGAAAGAAATTCCGAACAGCTAAACTTCTTCCAGGAGAAAACTATCACCAATTCTCTGCTAGATTGGAAACCTATTTGGAAAAATGGAGAAGTTTAGGAAAGTGTCATTATCTGAAAGAAATGATAATGATGGAGCAAGTGAAAGAGACCATGCCTCAAGAAATGAGGAAGTTTATCATGGAACAAGGAGCAGAGAGATTGGAAGATATTGTAACTGTTGCTGAGAGATATCAAGCAGCTCAGGCAGAATTATTAGGAAATAAGAAGAAGCAGGGTGAAAACTTCAAATCATCACAAAACTATTCTAAATATGAACAAAAGGACCATACTACAAGGAACCAACAAAGATTTGACCAAAAGGACAAAAACCCTCTAAGATCGGATAAGACACCTTACCGGAAGGAAGGAAGGTGGTGTAAAACTTGTCTAATGAGTAACCACAATACTGCAGACTGCAGAAGGAACAACCCTCCTTATTACGCTGCGTGTCTCACAACAGGGAACCAGGGAAGGAAGGAACTGGCAGTTAGTCAGAATGACCTCCATCATTCCCCTGTCTGTGAGGAAGTGACATGTAATGGCACTAAAATTCAGTGCTTATATGATTCAGGTTTGGAATTCGACTCAGTCGTGAGTGCAACCCTAGTGCACCCTGACCAACTTACCACAGAAACAGTGGACATACAAGGGGCAATGCAGGGAACCGGCACCATGACACTTCCCATAGCAAGGATCAACGTGAGAACTCGCTATGTGGAAGGAGTGATAAGAGCAGCAGTAAGTGATGATCCTATATACCCGCTGGTAATAGGATGTAAATATGTCTTTTTGGGTGACCCAATAAAACCTGTTGTCATGGCAGCAAACCATACCAGGTCGAGCACCAAAAAGGAGGAGGGAGATCCAATAAACATTCATCGTACAAAGATGAAAAAGGCTCAAACAGCAGACAGCACATTGAAGCCTTGTTTTGGCAAATTGCCAAAGGCCCATAACCCTCCAGAGACAGGAGAGTACTATATGGAAAATGGCCTACTCTACAGACAAGCTGGAAAAGGACCTAAAGGGCATGGACAGCTGGTAGTGCCAAAATTCTACAGGGAGGAAATTATGGAGCAAGAGCATGCTACATCAGGCAGTGGTCACAGAGGAAAAGGGGCCACTGGTCAAAATATAGCATTGCGATATTACTGGCCAGGAATAATTGAAGACATAAGTCGGTATATGAAATCCTGTTCAGAATGTAACCAGGTAACCTCATTCAGAAGCGTAGACCAGTTACAGGACCTAGGGAAGCATTGTTGCGGACGTAAGCCCACAAAGAAAATACACAAGAGAAAACAACAGGTAGATGCAGTGATAACGAGAAAACGAAATCACAACAAGTCTACTGTTACACCAGTAACCATGGCAACTCTCCGTATTGTACAGAGAGGGGACGAGAGACATCCCACCCCGACTAGATATTTATCGGAACACCATGGCCTGGATCATTTGGAAAATTTGGTTAGTCAGCAACCAGTATTAAAAAAGCTGCAGAAACAAACCCGAACCATAGGAGGTAGGAACCAGGGCTGTACCAAACAGCTGATGGAGACAGGCCCCACTTTAGTATACTGCCCCTTACAATAGAAATAGGTGTGGGTCCGGCAACGTTATTGTATTACCGTCCCCATACACGGTCCACTGGAAGCATTGTTGCGGACATGGACTGAACAATTGCAAGCACCAGCACTCAAGGATGAGATTGACTATCTCTTAAAAGAGAAAATTATTTCAAAGTCAGACTCTTCCTATAGCTCAAGTGTGGTGCTATTGAGAAAACCGAGTGGTGAACACAGGTTATGTATTGACTACCGGAAGCTTAATGCGATCACAGAATCTCAGGTGGACCCATTACCTGACACCAACCAACTGTTCTCTACACTGAGTAAGGCTAGGTATTTATCGAAGGTGGATCTAAGCAAGGGATACTACCAAATACTAGTGAAACCAGAAGTTAGGCAAATGCTGGCATTTATTACATCAGACGGACACTACGAGTTTAATGTACTATCCTTTGGGCTGAAAAATGCTCCAAGTATCTTTTCAAGAATGATGAGGAAATTGTTGGAACCTCTACAAAATCCCCATATCACTAACTTTATGGATGACATTCTTGTTGCTGCAAACACATTTGAAGAGCATATAGTAGCGCTCTCTATGTTGTTTGACAGGCTGAGAGAAACTGGATTGGCTGCACGTCCAACCAAGTGCTATATCGGTTGTAAGGAGTTGGAATTCCTAGGTCACACTATTTCTACAGGTCATATGTCTGCTGACCCAAAGAATATAGAGAAGTTAAAGAAGGCACCCAGACCTCAAACGAAGAAAGATGTGAGATCATTCGTGTCATTATGTGGGTTCTATCAGAAGTACATACCCCACTTTAACTCTCTGTGTGCACCATTAACTAACTTAACGAAGAAAGGACAGCCTGATAAAATCCAATGGAATGCTGATTGTGAAAAAGCTTACACAGAGCTAAAAGCAAAACTCACCAGCAAACCAATCCTTACGCTCCCCGATATCACACAGGAATTTGTATTAAGGACGGACGCTAGCAGTATAGGTATTGGTGACACTCTCTTGCAGCAATCAAAAGCCCAGCCGGAGGAACTTTTACCACTCGCCTACGCCAGTAGGAAGCTGAATGCAGCTGAGTTGAACTACTCGACCATAGAGAAAGAATGTTTGGCTCTAATTTGGTCCATCGACAAATTTTCACCTTACCTGTATGGGACACACTTCATTGTCCAAAGCGATCATCAGCCTTTAACTTTCTTGGCTGCATCTAAAAAGTTAAATTCGAGATTGTTAAGGTGGAGTCTGCTTCTGGCGCCTTATTCCTTTACCGTGAATTACATTCCGGGAAGAGACAATGTAGGAGCTGATTTTTTAAGTCGACACCCTATTACTCTGGAAGGACAGACACAAAATGATTAACTACAGCAGGTGTTTACACTTCAGCTATGACAGGTCACAGCTAGGAAAGGATGGGGCTATGTCGTGAAACGAGTGTGTGTAACCCCACTACTTTGTTAAATCATTATGTCGGGATACATATTTGCCCCAGCCAATCAACGCACAGTTGCTGAGCCGGAATAAATTACAAGAAGTTACGCCAGGAAAAAAAACTTAAGCCCTGTTTTTTTCGGATGTAGGTCGCGGCCATCTTGTTCACGCAAGATGGCGGAAAAAAACCAGAATAAAATTAGGCTGTACGGCGCTTGGGACTAAACTGCAGGAAACCAATCAGCTTGCCCCACCAGGAACCAACCAAAAGCTTTGCTTAAGCATTCATCTATCTATATAATCGGGCGAGATTTTATGCAAAAGCACGCAACCCGTCACGAAGCCAGAGAGACGACCGACTGAATAAGAGGAGCTGTCAACTTTGATTTATAGCTTACCTGGAGTGCATTGACCTGCAGCCTGCTTCACTAAGTCGAGTCAAAACCTGGCCGGTTTAAAAAATCTTAGAGGGTTTTATTCGTGTCATCAAAACTGAGATCGTGGGTCGTCAATCCAGCTGCCTGGAACTCCGCAGGAGCATAGAGATTGCACAGAATCTACATCTTTGGTCCCCCTCAGTCTTGGGTGGGCTAAAGGAACGATCCTCAACTGTTGTTGTGTGAACCAAACAAAGAAGAACAGACCTTAGAGAGATGAGTACACATTAGTACCATTTATGTCAGCATTGTGAGCAAAAGTTAGTGTCAGTGACGAGAAAGTGATTTAGCGTAGAAAGAGACAAGATTAACAGCATAGCTAATAATTGTTATAGACGTAATTAACAGCACAGCTGATACCTGTACTATAATTGAATAACAGCACAGCTGATATAATTTTTTGTTCCTATAATTGGAAAACGTGTTGTAATATATTTATATATCTATATAAATATTTGTAAATCATATGTAAACTTACAAATCCATTACATTCCATTTTTCAACATTCACCCTTCAGCACAAGAGTAGATAGTGTATATACTAAATAAATAATAAGGAAATTGTATTTGAAGACTTGTCAATTTTATCATTGTTAAGTAAAATCTGTTTCCTTGTCTTAATATCACAGTTCGTTACACAGCGGAGGTGGCAAGTTATGTCGGTCTCCTCTCTACTAATTTTTCGAGATCAGATCATTCACAGCCGTAACTAATTTGTGATACCAGTAGTTCTCTCAGACACTGGGACTTCACCAATTTCTGCAGAAATTCTATTTCTGTAATTGTCAGTACTATACTGATCCAAGAGCCAAATAAAAACCTCACGCCACACCAGACAAGCGCCATTGAAAAAAGAGATGAGAATAAGCCGATGGAGATGGATAGGACACACATTGAGGAAACCTGGTGATAGCATTACTAGTTTGTCCTTGTTCTGAGATGTCCATGGTGCGAGACGTCGAGGACGACTAAAGAACACATGCAGACGAGAACTGCAGATAGACATTAAGGAGGTGAAGAATGCATAGACAGACCTCGATGTGATGGGAAGTGACAGAAAGATTCAGCATAAGTGTGTTGATAGCCTATGCTTCTCTGGAAGTTGAAACATGAAAGAAGAAAAAGAACTACAGCGTGCCTGAGGTAGCAGTTGTAGTTTTCTTTCTATTATCTCCCTTGAGACCGCAGGGAACAACACGTGACATGTTTTGAAATCATCATCATCATTGTCTTTGTTAACTCCATACGGAGCACGGAGATACCACCGTAGCTAGCCTTCGTTCAGTAAGCTTGCCCAAGGAATTCACATGCTATTGCAGCAGAGGTCTCTAAAGTAAGTCTTTTTTACATAATGAGGTTGTCATTCCCATGCACAACCTCATAGTAGTTGTCTATTACGACACGCCTGAGGTTGAAGTCAGTGGGTTAGCGAAGAGGGGGCAGGGGTGAGCGGCCGCAAGGGACGGCGCATAGTCACGTCGTTTCTCTGATAACATTTGTGTCCTTTTAAAACGCTCCCAATTTTGTCTTTCGCTGCTAATTCTATCTTTTTTTTTTTTGTTCGTCTTCAAATCCTCTTCTTTGGTTATATGATCACAACTAATGTTAATGAGCAGCTTGAACGTCTTCCCGGACAACCTATATGTGACCGAGGACACTACTGACATTCGTGGTGTTTTACGGAAAACATTTATGCCATAACTTACGCATAGCATCGCAAATTGTGCTAACAACTTCTACTTCAGTAACCAGTTGTGAGCGTTCTTTTAGTAAACTAAAGATAATTATTTCGTATTTACAAGCGTCTACGCGACAGGAACGCCTGAGTAATCTGGTGGTTCTTAGTATTGAAGTAGAAACTCTTGAAAACATTGATTTTAATCAAATAATTGATCAATTTGCAGGAATTAAGGTGCGAAAGATTAATCTGTAATAGAAAAATATATATCTATTTTTACTGTTAATAAAAAACTTGTGAAAAATAGCAGTTCCTATATTTTCTTTTGCATTTAATTAATTAGAAAATGTAATATTCTCCTTATAATTCATACTGTTGTTCTTAACACTAAATGAACAACCACAGTGCTTGACCCCTGTGGTTACCGCTTCCCCCCCCCCCCCCCCAACAATGTGAGAATCCAGCATTGCACACGAAGCTGGGAGGAGTTACTTGAGCCCGAGACGTAACTCTAGCTTCTACCTGATTGGCTGCATGCAGAAGAATCTCAATGTAGATCCATGATAGAGAGGGGGAACTGAGAAGCGGCTTTGTGTCGGACGTGGTGACGTGTAGGACGTGATGACGTGCAGGACGTGGTGACGTGTAGGACATGGAGAACACAGAACGGAGCACAGTATTTTAGCTCTGCTTATTTGGAGAGCTCCCTTGGATGGCGGGGAATGCCTAGTATGCTACGCGCTTCTCCCTCTTAGCTTGGGACCAGATGTGATGATTCTTTAAATAGAAGCCAAGCTGGATGAACTGGAGCTCATGACTTCAACTCAACACGTTTCGGAATGGCAGAAAAGCCACAGGAAAAGTCTAGATCTACAGTGTAGATAATACCAAAGAGTCTTCAACTTGGTTTTGGCTGCAAAACAGGGAGAAGCTCAGCAGCCTTAATTAAACAACAACAACATAATTCTTTTAAATTCTTTTTAATTAGTCTTCAAAATGAGCATGTGTTTTATTTGTGGTGACTAGGGCGCGTTTTTTTCTGACTCGCCCCGGGCGCTAAAAACCCTCGGTACGCCACTGGTTGCTGTAACCGTGTTATTTATTTGTCTCATCATAGGCTGCCGGATACTCGATGGGTCATGTTTTGAAATATTAAAAGTTCATTGACCTGGAGAATTGTGTCCTCATTCATAAGCTCAACGGGCATCTTTTGTGATTGTACTGTTGTTGGCAATTTGCTTTCTTCACCGGTGCACAGTCAGTAATTGCAAAGTTGATAAGCCAAAATAATATAGCCCTTGTTGAATAAATACAGAATAGTGCTCCACAAACTTTGTCAACGATTCAAAAGTGTCGTGACCCAATGGATCCTATCTCAATGTAACTTCACCGGCACTGAAGACAAATTGGCAAAGGAAGGTGGAAATCTACCTCAGCCTGATGCAAGTGTAACTTTCGAGCAGGCAAAGAATTCTTTCAGAATTAGATACAGAAACAAATGGGATATAGAGCATCCAGGTCACACACAAAATGATGCATACTACCAGCTCAACAGAAGAACAAGTGGTAATCTTCAGACTCCACACTGGCCACAACAGATTGAGATACCACCTATTCAACAAGGTAATGATAGGAACCACCGATCAGTGTAACTGTGGCACTGATAAAATAACTGCTGAACATCTGCTTCAAAGTTGCCCAACATATACGGAACAGAGAAAGCGCATATGGCCGACACCAGTACTATTCGTGGATAAGCTCTACGGAGATTCAGATAGCCTCAAACTGACTACTGCTTTCTTTGAAAACATTCAAGTAGACGTCTGAGAGTGTACGAAGAAGAAGAATTAAAAAATGTGACACCATTGTGCCTTGTGTTTTAATAATTGATTACCATCATGCTTTTTTGTGTTCTTCTGTCTTGCTGATCATGGCGACTCCAGTTTGACCAGTTGTATATCATTACCACTGATAATTATATCAGTTAATGAAGCAGCTATAATTTTGACAACTTCTGCAATAACCAAAAGTGAGACTGTTTGATGCAAGCTTCCTACAAGGAGACCAACTGCAGGCGTGGCAGCATGCTGTCCACGGAGCGCAAAGGAAGATTATGAGGATGATGATGACCAGACAGTATGCAAGTAATGAGCTAGGATGTCGTGAAAATATGGCTCGTTAAGAAGAGAAGAAAGAGGGCCGCCATACAGGGCCGGATTAAGCAATGAAAGCCCTCTAGGTTTTTTGGTGTTTGGGCTGTCACGGGCTGCCTCCCATTTGTTCTGCAGTAGTGGTCCAAAAATGGTGATGCTTCTACCTCGAGGGAGTCTTCACAAGATATCTCAGAAGTCAAGAGCAATGCTGAATGTGTCTTAGCAATGTTAACTTTTATCTGCCTGTCGCCTTTTGTGAAGAGGTATTACATATTTTAATTTAGCTTGTACAAGCCCCAAACTGAATTAACGGTGAAAATATTCTTATCAGTTGGCTCTATAGATGTAAATATAGGTATATTAAAGATGCTGATTCATCCATGTGCACTTCTCTGTAATAACTAAATCAACTATGAATTTGTAAAAAAATAACATATAACAAATTTAGTGATCAATTACTTTGGAATAAATGTAAATAAATATGAACTGGTGATTACTAAAAATAGATTTGGTCATTGAAACTGACATCGGCTTTAGGAAGCTTAGTTGTGGAATATAGATCAATACGTTCTGTTGCATTGGTTCCCCGAGTAAACTAGCACGAAGCAATCGACAGCGTTTTGCTGTGGTGGTTCATAAATATATTATTTTCACATTTTGAGGTTGCCAGCCTCGTAAGGACCTGTATAACCATCAACAAGTTCAAATATGTTAAATTCAAAGTATATAAAATATGTTACAACTCACACCAAAAACTGGGACATAGACTTCTCGCTCAGTTGAATAGTCTTGGCAACTTTATAAAGATGCCTCGAACACGCATCTGGGGTATTATTTCTATTATGGAATCCCTCTGTGACATTGTGAGTAGGTCCTGTAGAACTCCAGTTTCCGTATTAAAAGGTGGAGTCTCCTTATTGTATTATTCATAAGGTGTTCCCGTTCTTGTTTTCCGTTCCTGTAAGTTCAGAATCCTAACTTCTACTCTTTCCTGGCTTCAGTCCGAGCTGTCTGCTTTGACGATTCTGGAATGCAGTGTTGTATGTCTAAAATGTTCTACATTATATTGCACTTTTCCTGCCCACGTTCACACCTGGCGTTTCCGATAAAACGTCCAATCAATATGAATGTATATTAGCCTCTAAACTGCTAAGCCATCAGCATTCGAAACTGCATGTTATGATAACTTTCCTCATAGAATTTTCAGCGTAGTCATCCGTTTGTAAAATTCAAACGGTCACTCTCCGTATATGGAATTGGTATTTCCGTCAATTCTCGGTAATGAATACCATTACACCTTCTTACATTTATCTTGCTTATAGCAAGCCTGTTTGGAAGTTTATTACCGCATTTCCGACCTCTCAGGTGTGTCTGTAATATGCCACTAGATCGATAATTGACCGGCATTCTCTATGCAAACAAACACCGGGCGTCATTACTCGAAAATGCCTAGTCGCCAATCTAGGTTTACCTGTAACTCGTCTCCGAATGGATGGGCAGGCAAACATGACACGTATGAATGGAAGAAGTATGAACATTGACACGAAAATACCAAATACTGTCGGAGCTATGAAAATAGAATGTGTCAACAATCGAATGGCGCACATAACTAGTGCGCACAATAAAGGTAGATCAATACTGATGGAGAGGAAAAGAGAGCGAACAAAAGTATGTGACGTGGGCCCCCACCCACTTTTTCACCTAATAGGCAATAATTTTGATAATTTCTTTTCAAACCCCTTAGCATGATATTTAATAGTATTATAAAATATACAGGTGTGTTAGTTTGTTATCATTGCTTACCTCTTTTATTTGTAATTATTTGTTATTAATGTTTATTAGTAAAGCAAATAGTTAATGCGCCGTTATGATTTTGCCGGGGTGCATTATGTCTTTTAAGCTATTTTTGTTTTTAACTGTCTTGTTAGAAAGTTATGAATACGATTGCAAAGTGCAATCATTTTCGTTTTGCACAAGAATCTATAGGGGGTCCCGTTACACGGCCATTGAGGCATATTGGGAATATGGTGTTACGCCCATGTTTTCTTGACCAATCGGCACACTAGGTGTAATGTGGGAATCATCACGCTGGCCACCTTAACCTTCCCAGAGTTGCTATAGTACCCAATTCATGAGGCTGGGTCGTCCCCGGAGTCGTTAGCGGTCTAAAAACATGAATCTAAACAAATTTTAATTGTTTTAACAAGAGCTCCGGGCCCCTAAGCTTCAGCCCACTTAGCCTAATGGATAATCCAACCCTGCCGTCATACGTCACCTAGTATAGTGAAGCGTGTAACAAGTCACTACTCTACGGCAGTACTCACGCATTAAAATACACATCCTTTCCCATCCCTAATGTTTTATCAGTTTGTTGACAAGTCTTGCGTTACACCATCATCCTTTTCCTATGTGCTCCCTCGCGAGGATGGTGCCACACTACAGCTGATCCCATAAGAAGCCTGCACCAAGTAGCCACATGATGTAGCAGCGGTAGTTTCTGAGACGAGTAGTTTTACATGATGAGAATGCCAGCTTGTATTGGTGGCCTTGTACGACATGTCTGAGTGAGAAGTAGTAATATTCTTTCTTTGTCTCTTCAGAGACCCTCAGGAACTGTTTGTGGGGCAGTAGTATGTGTAAACTGAAAGGTCAAGGATCCCGTTACACGCCCATTCAGGCATATTGGGAATATGGTGTAAGGCCCATATTTTCTTGACCATCGCCACACTAGGAGTGATGTGGTCAGCATCACACCGGCCGCCTTAACCTTCCCAGAGTTTCTCTGGTGCCCAATTCATGAAGCTGAGTAGACCCCGGAGCTGTTTACGGTCTAAATAATCCCACTTCAACTAGGGATCGAACCATGGACCACCAAGCTAAGAAGCCAGTGCACTAACCACTGCGCTACTATAGCAATATATGCCTATTTGTTTTTGGCCATGTTACATATCTAACTATATTTAAATATTGTATTTTTTAACAAAAAATTTACATGTTTATTATTTCTCAGGTCTCCCATTACAAGTTCTCCCTATCCTGGCCACGCATCCTCCCAGCTGGAACTATTGATAATGTAAATAGTAAGGGAGTTGATTACTATAACGGCTTGATCAACGAGCTCCTAGCAAATAATATCCAACCTTGTGTGACGCTCCATCACTGGGATCTGCCGCAGAAGCTGCAGGTCAAAGGCGGATGGACAAACGAATCATCTGTGATGTGGTTCAAAGACTATGCTGACCTAAGTTTCAAGACCTTTGGCGACAGGGTATGACTTCATTAGCTAATTTAAAAAAAAAATGTAACCAGCAATTCCACCCTTCAAAACAATGACGGGAGAAGAATTTCAGGCTACGCTTCAACATTTCAAGATCTGCAGCACATTTAGAATAATAAGGATAATGCTTGGAACTCATGTTGTTGATTGTGGTGAACGAAGTTATTTTAAATATTTGTGAAGTTTTGAAAAAGAATTCTAAACTTTACCTACCTCATTTCAAGGGATATAATTTTATCCTCGCTGTTCAAGGGGGGAAATCAGATTGCAAAAAACAAGGCAAACATTTAAATATCCTAATTCTATTATCCCTGCATCACAATATTAGTCCCAACCAAGGTTGCAAACTTTTTCGCGGTTGGAGAGCTTTAAATTCCCCATCTGTTGAAGCAACCTGCTTTTGTTACCAACATATATCATATCGCTGGATGTGCTTTTTTTTAAGAATTATTCCTGACTGTTGGTTTTCAGTGACGTGTGTATATTTGTGGGTGTCTTTCTCCTGTCTTATACACACTAACAGACTACGACTGTATATCTGTGGATAATCTTTCTCCTGTCTTGATGATACACACTGATATATTACGTTCTTAATGTTGATGTATCCCCTCCTGTCTTAATAATATACACTAAGAGACTTTGTTAGTAAATTTTTGGAAGTATCTTTCTGCTTGTTGGATGATAAACTGACTAGGTACGTCCATCTCTTGATGAGTCCTTGTCCTCACTTGTTGATACACTGACTAGATACGTCCATCTCTTGATGAGTCCTTGTCCTCACTTGATGATACACTCTGACAGAGCTCGTGCGTCGTTTGATGCAGTGCTTCTTAAGCAGGGTGTATTCACCCTCATGGGGTGTGATCCACCTTCTAAGGGTGCGAAGCATGTCATGTATTTTATAAGGCGACTCATCATTAACGCTCAGAATATATAATACTCAGAACTCAACAAATCTTACAAAATAGAACATTGAAAATAATTAGATAACGAAGCTTAAATCACATTTTGTAAAAAACATTTTCTCACATCGTAAGTTTTATCTTTAAGAACATAAAGGGGTGCGAGGCTTCTTAAGATGCTGTAAAGTGGTACGAGACTTCTTAGATGCTGTAAAGGGTGTGCGGGGCCTCTAAAAGGTTACGACGCACTGTTTTGATGTGTCTTTCTCACTTATATCGCCGTCATCATCGGTTTTGGTTTGCGAAGGCGTGTTGTATTATTGTCTTAAGTCCAATGTCTGGTTGTATAATTTTCTGTCCATCAGTCCTAGTCCTTCCCTGAGAAAAGCGTATTTATAACAAAGTCTTTTCGTTTACTTGCGTTTATTCCTATGGTATAAATTTCCTACTTCAATGTATTCCTTTTAAAAGACTACGTAACTTCTGGACTTCTTTATTTTTTTTTTAATTTAAATCCTCTGCATTATCTATCTTTGCTCCAAATCATCCTTACGAAATGTTACTTCATAAAGTATATATATATATCGCAAAGGGAAGTAATATTATCAAAGGGAAATAGTCTAGAAAGAGAAATAATTTATATTTTAAAGCATGAATTAGATTTTTTGTATTAAATTATATATATATGTATGTATATAAAATATTTCCCAGGCAACACATACGACGAAAGAAGGAACACATCTTCTTTAAAAAAAAGGAAACAGCTAATGGCCTCATGTTGCTTTTCCGTAGGTCAAGCTATGGACGACAATCGACGATCCGGTAAACATAGCATACAAAGGGCATGAAACTGGAGAGTATGCACCTGGGCTGAAAAGACCTGAGGCAGTTTATGCTGTGGGTCATAATCTTATTCGAGCCCACACCGAGGCATATATTTTATACAGGGACACATACAAAGCCACTCAAAAAGGTGAGAACAGTTATAGCTGGTGACAGCATACCACGAATTCATAATATATGTATGTGGTAACAGCCCTCATTAACGCTGTATGAATTTTTGTAAATTTACTTTATGTAAATTTATTTTATGTAAATTCTAATGATTCTCCTGTATGCTATGTTGTATTTTATTATATCATGTCAGTACATATCAATGTATTTTCTGGAGAATAAAGATTCTGATATGTATGTGTAGCAAGTGTAATTTGCTGGAGAGGTTATGATGTTATAAGACAGAAAGATTGCTGTGGATGTGTCAACCGTGTGAGGTCAAGCTATGTAAGACCCTGATTCTAATAGTTGACGAAAATGATAATGAGTGTCAGGGTACCTAACGCTACCTCTCTAGATCTCAAACGGTGCTGTATTTTATTTCTAGTGTGTGGTGTTTGATGTGGCTAGTGTCTAGGGAATGAAATGAAATGATGATACATCAAAACAAGATACTACAACACACTAATAGTAAAGTAATAAGTCTGTGGTTTAAGTTTTTCTTTGAATATGAATTCTTTTTTTGTACAATTTTAATCTGCTTGTCCTGCCATCTCTTTTGGACAGGTCTTTGAAAATGAGGAAAATATATTTTACACCAAAATGATTAACTAAAATGGGACTCTTTGTCCAATAAGAATAATAATAATATATTGTTCCTGTAGGTGTATTCACAGACTGTTAGTTAGTACATAATAATGAAAGTCATTATAGAAGGAGCTGTCGTTATCATCATGCCTCCTATCTGTAAAGTTAATTTTGGGGAAAAACACTTTATTCAGATGAACTGTCAGATGTCCCGGCTAATAGCACATCACCTTTTTCTTGTTATGTAGATGAAAATGTCCAACACTGCTCTGCAGAGAATATGTCAACACACAGAAGCTCCTTCTGGTTAATTGACGACAATATAAACTTTCACTGGAGACCGTTGGTCTTCACAAATTTTCATCAGGTTTCCTGTCACCGGTTGGTAACAGGAAATAAAACCCTGCAATAAAAGGACACCCTGGCCTTTTCATCTCTGATTTAGATTCCCATTTATCAACGCTCTAGGCATGTTGATGAGTGTTCATGGAACACAGAGGCTTGCTAACAAATTATGATATAATAATAATCAATAACAACATTCAAACACAGTTCAATATGAGGACTCAATACTTTTTGCACCCGGCATGTCCTTCACTTTTCCCAATAGCAGTATCTAGCTTTTTGCAGTTTTAATAAGGCATATTAATAAATAAATCATTCTTACCACAAGTTCAATGAAATATAACACAAGTGACGATGACTGGCGAATATGGCCTCAGTTTCTTTGCCGTTGTTCAGACTGTTAATTTTATTTATTTATTTTTACAATTAACATTTCTGTTCTCATCGTACTTGGATACAGTAAGTTTTCTACACAATTGGCCACGAGCCTTCTAAGCTTTTGCTAATATCTATTTGGCTGGCCAATGAAATCAGGCGACTACCAAATTTTGAATTTATTTTTGAAAAGCAAAAACAAAACCCCAAACATACTAGGAATATCGTAGTCCATTGGTCAGTCTGCCTTAGTTATGCCAATGCAAAAAGATGTTTAGTTTTGGGCTAACATTTTCCTACCTCCCCCTTTACTCCTAGCGTCAACCAATCAGATTTGAATTACTCCAATGCCTCTTTTTAACTTTTGCGTCCCCAAATGTTACCAAAAAAACAAGCAAGAACGATCGTGCGTTCGTCAATCTGTACCAGAATATTCAGTATTTCTACAATATTTTAGTTATTACTTGAGCGATTTTTGATATTGAAACATATTATTGGTTAGAAGACTATAACCTATCAGCTGATGTAGGTTTTATGTCAGTCTTTAGTGTCGTTAACAATTTTGTCTTTTTCCTTGCATTTTGGGTTCTCTTATATTTTATTACAGTATTAATAAAATCTATCTTTTAATATATTATAAGGACTATGGAGGATTTTTATAGGTAATAATATTAATTCTATCCTTCCAAACTATTCTTTTAGTTTATAAAGAAAGTCAGTTTCACTTTTGGTATCGTTTTCCTTACACCCCACCCCCTTCCCCCCCCCCCTTTTTTTTTCTCTCAATACTAATTTGAATCGTCGCTAACTGCATGTCTAGCCTAACGAAGTGGCGGGGTAACACGGAGTGACTTTTCTCACGCCATAATGTATGTATGTATGTATGCTAAACTGTGGTGATGGTCTTGTTAAAGCAGCAGTATTCGACTCTTGGGATAAAAATATGGAAAGGCGTAACATAGTCTATGTAGATAAAGATAGGAATAACTTTGAACATTACGATCTAAACGAAAAGAACCAGCTCGTTAAAAATTCCATGTTTTTTTTTTAAATAATAAAGTATCCCTTTTAACCCTTGATTGGTTTTAATTTGTATTAGTGTTTGTTCTTTTTGAGTTGTTGCTGTTTTTTTTTTTTTTTGGTTTTTTAATACCTCGTTGTCTTTCCTTGTCCTTTGGGTAGTTAGTAAAGTTTTTTTTTTAATGATTTGTTAGTTCTTGTTGCTTAATTTCTATTTGGTTCAATGTCTTTTCTGAAGTACTAACCTTATATGTTTTCCTTTTGTTTTATGTATATATATATATTTTAAGTATTGATTTGGCATCTCCTGGGTAATCTATACTTAAAACCTTATCACCTGTCATGTCTATGTTGTGATTTCTATAGTAACTTTTCAATTCAAGCCTTTGTTGTTTGTACTTTTTACAATGGATCAGGTAGTGGTCTATGTCATTCTCTTCCTGACATTCTTGGCAGTGTGGTTCCTCTATCCCAAAGTATGCTGCACCGAGAAGGAGGCGCCACAGTTTTTTCGATGGTATCTTTAATTTTTCTCTGACCTGGCACGTCCTTGTGGGTTCTTTCAGCAGTTTGAACGCGTGTCTGCCTTTTCTACTGTTCTTCTATGTTGTCTTCCATTTCTCGTTTATAGTTCGCTTCACTTGGCTCTTGATCGCCGAACTTCCCAGTCCTGCTCTTATATTGTTTTCACTTATTCTTCCATTCTTGGCGTTCTGGTCTGCCAACTCGTTACCAGCTATACCTATGTGTGCTGGAACCCACTAGCCTCACACTACATCCACTGTTCCCTAGTGATGTATTAATTGCTAGAATTTCTTTTTTTTATGTCTGGCCAGCTACATTTACCTGAGTGTTCTAGTGCTTATAGTGATGATAGTGAGTCTGTAAATATCGTAACAGCTTCTGATGGGTTATCTTCGATTATTTCTAAACTTTTTAGAATTGCTACCATCTCTGCGGTAAAAATCGAAGCCCCTTCAGTTACACTGCATCTCTTTTTAATTCTCCACTGTGGTATTACTACTCCTGTACCTAGGTGCCCACTATCACCCTTGGATCCATCAGTTTAGACGGCCAGACTTTGTTTTGTTAGTTGATCTATGAACTTTTTACTTATCATTTTGGCTTCCTTATCTTCTATGTTTTGTTTGATCTTTTCAGTAAGTGAGTAGTCTATGATTGGGGGTTTTAGTTCCCAGGTTGGTATTTTGCTTCTATATTTATTACTATTTTAAATTGTGTTTGACAGTTCTTTGAACTGCGTTAGATCTTCTATAGTTCTCCACCTTGTTGGATATCTATCTTTATTTAAGGGGACGTCCCATACACTTGGTTGGTTTTCGACAAATTCTTTGTGTGCTGGGTGGGTCACTTCTTGTGCTACTTTACTCCAATAATTTAATCTTAGTTCTTTCCGTCTTAAACCAAGAGGCGGTATGCCAAGAGCTACTTCTAGTACTTCTACAGGTGTTGATGTAAATGCACCTGTAATGGTTCTCATGGCTACATTTTGAATTATGTCTAGTTTTGCTTTGTTAGAAGCTGCAGCTGAGTCATAGACTGTGCTGGTATAATCCAGTTTTGCCCTGATGAAAGACTTGTAGAACATAAGCATTATTTTATTGCTCCCTCCCCCCCTCCCCATCCATTACCTTTTACTATCCTTAGTATATTAAGGGGTCCTCTACAGCTTTCTACTTCATTGTTTATATGTTTATTCTAATTTAGTTATTTATCTAAAGTTATGCCCAGAAATCCTGTTGTTAAGGAGGTACGTATTTTATGTCCTTTAATGGTTATATTGATTTTCTTCCTTTTTTTTAAATTTCCTTTGCTGAATATGGTTATATTGATTTTCTTATTTTTTTTTTTTTTAATTTCCTTTGCTGAATATCCTACCTACTGTTTTGTTTACATTAATTTGGAAGCCCCAACTTTTCATCCACTCTGAAACTTTGTCTATTTGTTTTTGAAGTTTTTGGTAAACATGTTCCAAGTTTTTTTTCCAGATCGCCAAATGGCACAGTCATCTGCAAATTGTGATACTGCATTCTTAATGTCGTTAAATTCCTCTGCTAAATCATTTACAGCTCTAGTGAAAACTGAAGGTGAAATCCCTGAGGAATCTCATTCTGTTGTTCATATATTTCTGACTTATCATTGTTCACCTGTACAGCAAAATGCCTGTCCTGTAAAAAGTTTTCTAGATACCTATAGGTTTTACCAGTAATGCCAATCTTTTTCATTTTGTAAAGAGCTCCATCTCTCCAGCATTCATCATATGCTCTAGCGACATCCAAAAAGACTGCCACTGTTTTCTCTTTCCTCAATAAAATCTGATTTCCGATTACTAAATATAGTATCTTCTTCCGCCCTCTACTCAGTCCAAATAGAGTAAATCAAAAGCAAAATTGTGTGAATGTATGTGTGTGTGTGTGACCTCCCCTTTCCAAGAATCAAACAAACAATAAAAATAAAACAAACAAATACACATGTTCATGGTGAGTTGGCCAAGATCACTGGGTAGAAAAAAAACGTATATTGGGAATATATACTGAGGTATACTGAGGCATATTGGGAATATGGTGTTTGGCCCATATTTTCTTGACCTTCGGCACACTAGGGGCGATGTGGTCAGCATCTCCCGGCCGACAATGGGTAGAACTAAACTATTAATGTGCTCGCGAAGGAGTGAGTATAAAAGTACTTAACAATAGTCAATACATTGCAAATTTGGACATAGCTGAAGAGGTTAGTTTCCAATACAAGTCAGTAAACTCTTTTTTATTCAGGATTTAAATCACATTAATAGAAAGATCCATAGACGTAAAGACAGATCTGTACTTGTGCTGTATAGAGTACACCAAGACATTTGACAAAGTGAAAAATTAGGAAATTATCAACATCTTAGAAAGCATCAACATTGATGGTACAGACTTGAGGGTAATAAAGAACGTGTACTGGCAACAAACGGCACCTGTAAACATTAGCAGCGAAATAGGAACTTTTCAGCAAGTAATAAAAAGGGTGTCAGGCAGGGATGTGTGCTGTAACCGGATCTGTTCAATCTGTACAGAATAATGAGATCATTGGAGTACACATCAGGAATATCCGTTGGTGGACATAATATAAATAACTTGAGATACGCTGATAATACAGTCTTAGTAGCAAAACGTGAAAAGGAGCTGCAGGAAATGGTTGATACATTTGTGATAGAAAATGAAAATAAAGGCCTCAGCCTTAATAGCAAAAAGACAGAATGGTCGTCTCAAAGAAAATAGCTACCCCAGAATGCACTATCAAAGTAAATACCTGAGCACATTAATAACTACAGATGGAAGATGCATCTCAGAAGTGAAGAGCAGAATAGCTCAGACAAAAACAGCATTCTATAAAATGAAGAGTTTTTTAATGCAACAATTATTTGTCAATGGAAGTAAGAAAGAGAGTACTTCAATGTTATATGGAACCAATCCTGATATATGGGAGTGAGTCATGGACAATTAGTAAACACGTAGGGAAGCACCAGAGGCCACAGAGATGTAGTTTTACAGAAGAATGTTAAAAGTACCACGGACAGCCAAAAAGAGTAATTAGGATGTCCTGAAAGAAGCCAATGCGTAAAGGAAGCTTATTCCTCATGTTAAAAAGAATCAAACCACTTTTGTAGGCTTGTTATGAGAAGAAAACAGCTGGAATATATCGAACAACAGGTAAGATTGAAGGAAAAAGTGATAGAGGAAGACAAAGAGAGCAAATACTGGACAGTTTGACATCGTGGCATGGAAAGAAATCAATAACAGAATTGATCAATTGTGCTGGAGACAGGAAGTTCCGGAGAGACATGATCTCCTACGCCATTAGACATGGCACTTGAAGAAAAAGAAGACGTATGCTATCGTACTGATAGTTGGTAGTTTAAGACACGTACATGCAAAGCGTGTGAGCGGATTGATGTCTCTGGGGCTGAGGACATTTGATGCCATAATGTTATGTAAATATATTAGCATCAGTGCAATGGTACGGTCGTACAGGATATGGAATTTTCGATGTGAAAAACGCCTATATTAATATAATGGAGATATTTATCATAGTGTAGTTGAAAGTATTGTTATATCACATTGTTGTTGTATTTAAAGTATCACACCACTACATGTTAATATATTTTACGGCAAAAAAAGATGCTAATATGTGTACACACACACACGCACATATATATATATATATATATATATATATATATATATATATATATATATATATATATATATATATATATATATATATATATATATTTACAGGATAGGAACATCTTCTTCTTCTTCTTCCGTCCTTAGCCAAAGACCGACCAAGCAGTCAGAGGCCATCACGCCTTGTGGCGTCTTAAGGGCAACAGCAGATTGATTTTCTCTGTTGTAGTTTCCCATCACGCCTAGCGGCGTCTTTAGGGCAACAACAAATAGATCCATCTGCATAGGAACATATTCGATGTAAAAAAAAAACCATGTAAGGAGAGAACAAGAAAGTATTCAGTCTGATACTGGAAAATGACACAGATGTGAATTGAATTTCATAGCTGGCTTTTGCCAATGATGACTTGATTGCTCGTTTGGAGGCGCGTCTTACAGCCTGCGGGTCTGGTTGGGGGTGGGCGGTGCAGAAGAGAGGAGGTAATGTCGTCGATGGCTCCAGGGTAGGGGTCATGGCAGTGTCGCGGGAGTGAGGGCATCAGATTGTGCTTGGAAAGCGGGTACTGAATTAGGTCGACCATTTTAAATACCTAAGCTGCTGTCATGGACTGGCAGTGATGCATCAGGGGGACGTTGGCTACCCGGGAGCGGCAACAGGAAGACTTTTTCAAGCATAGATCGAGGGTTCCTCGATGAAGGAGAAGTTGGCGGGAAGACAGGGATGGCTGTGTGCGCTCCACCTGTGTTCCAGTCTTGACCTGTGGATGTGAGTCATGGGCAGTGACTGCAACCTACAAGGTCCAGCTTCGGGCCTCAGAAATGGTATCTGAGGAGCATAGTTGAGGTACCATGAAGAGACATGATCTGCAACCAGACAATACGACAAGGCCTCAAAACCCAGTCTCTGCAGAACAAAGTAGAACAGTCCCAGCTACCATAGTTTGGCCATATCTGTAGAATAGGAGAAGATCGGCTACCACGACAAGTATGTGAAACTTAGAGCCAGGGTTTCAGATCTCAGGACGGCCTAGGGTCTCCTGGGAGGACAGAAGTGGACAATATTTGAATGTCCGAGGACTAGATTGGAATCAGACCAGGAGGAAGACAGCCGATAGGATACTATAGCGGTCTCTCTGGCAAACTTTTACACCCCTCAAGGTAGAAGAGGAATGACTAAGTAGCAAGTAGTAGTAGTTACAATAGGAGTAAGTTTTACACGTTAATTTTAACTTATAATGACAGTAATAGTATTGTAGGCCTGAATAAGTAGTGGCTATTCATTCACCTTGTGATATCGTTTTCAGGACAAGTTGGAATCACCATTAAATCTGATTGGTTTATTGCGAAATCCAACAACCCTTCTGACGTCATGGCTGCAGAAAGAGCTTTAGCCTTTCGGATTGGTTGGTTTGCTGAACCGTTGTTTAATGGGGACTACCCAGCAGTGATGAAAGAGCACGTAGCTCTTCGGAGGGCTCAACAAGGCGTCCTTGACCAGAAAATGCCGGAGTTTACCAGCGCGGAGAAGATTAAAGTCAAAGGTATTTCTCTTAGTTTTCCTCATGTAGATTCCACGGGTCTCTGATGAGACAAAGAAATAACAAAACTACTGCTACCTCAAGTGTGTCTTACTGATATGAGGTTGTGTATAGGTGTAGCGAGAGGAAAGATATAATGATGATAATATTATCCTGGACAAATAGATGTATCAGATGATACCAGGATAGTGCCAAATAAGAGACTGGTCTTACAAGAAATACCCCATTCTCTGAAAAGAGTAATGGTGTATCGACATCAAAGGTATAGTCAAGCTGTATAGGTTCCTAGATGAGATGGTAAAGTACTATCTAGATTCTTATGGGCTCCTCTCTAGACTAACCTTAGACAATGACTCTGCTAGGGGTAATTAACTAAACAACACGAACTTTAAACCAAATTTAAATAATTCACTGAAGACTCTGGGTACAATTTATAATTTATTTATATCCAAGATCTTTTCTTCTTTGTTAATTTTTAAATAAAATTAAATTGATTGCAAAATAAATTATGGGTCACTTTCATATATACATAACACATTTAGAGTTAATGTCTTAAACTAATGTAGTTCATATTTACTGTATTCTTGCTGCCTGATGGAATCTGTCTCTATTTTTCTGCTTTCTTGTATAGATGAATATAAATGTTACTTTATGACTCATTTGACTGTCAAATGTCTTGTATATACAAAACAGTGTTTTCATCATCACATAGTTTATTCGTAGGTGGGTTTATGGTATTTGAAAGTTGAAGTAGCCCAACACTGAGCTACTTATCTGAAACACAGTCCTTCCTAGGAATCGTACAGCAGTATGATTGGATAGAACCAAACCACTGCTGGTCCTCCACTCGTCAAGATGACACAGTTAATACTGGCAAAAGCTCTGTCAAACCTGAACATCTATTTGCTGACTTGGTCACTAAAGGTTTTGTATGACACTCAGGGAAGGATATAACCTGAAACAATATACACAACCTACGTATATCGCTCATCGTCTCCTTAGCCAGTCAGGAGGAATAATGAGACAGTTCAGACAAGCTGTGGTTAATCACAAGAGACATAGTAGGTCATGAATAACACAATTCGTTCCAGTTCTGGCACAATAGTTCAGTAATTCCCTTGTTACAGTTTTGTCCATGATTTGTTTCTATAAAATCATATAAGCCTTATGGTAATCATTGTGTAATATATCAAATAATACAGAAAATCAATCTGTCAAAGTCAATCCTTCCTCCAGTTTGGATAGTCCTTTCCAGCAAGCATAATATCTTTAAAATGCTTTCCATAAACAACTAGCTCAATCCATTCGTTCTACTGATTTAATACAATTAAACTAAACCAACACACTTCGGGTTTTCCTCCAGAAATAACACAGTGTGATTCTACACATATCAATATTACCTTAAACCCACATTGATAATTTTTTTACATATATACATATTTAATTAACATCTCGCTTACCCTCAATCACAGACAGGCTTTCAATGGTTACACAGTCTGCTCACACTTCTGCAGATGGCAACGGGTGTGATATAAATGCTGTGCTCTGTGTCTGTAGTTTGAATTAGGCGGCGAGTGTGTCTGTGTCATTCGTTCTCTCCCCTTATATACTGGACTTGCGGATGTACAAGATGACAACTAGCCTAAAGTACGTTTGCATGCATCCAAAATCGGGTAGACAGGGCAAGGTGTGCTTAGATAGCAAATCTAAAATAGTTCTGGAATCCTTATTTCTGTACCGATGTCCTCCGACTTAGGCGTATTTTACTCATATGAATGAGCTCTATCATTATGTCTATCCACTTTATCCTATAGTTTATCCGACTATTTACTGGAGCAGCTGATACAGGGAAAAACACAACATGGTTCTTGCTCCACTGTCTTCTATTCATAAAAAACTTCGGCTCTACAACACATACAATTAATCTATTGCTATTTGTCTAAGGCTGATGATCACTATTATCGAATTGGGTCCTTCTTTATCCAGGTACTCCATGATTATTTGCAAACTGCCTTCCGAAATGTCACCAACATCTACACTTTTGTTTCCTCCATGTCTAGCGTATCTTCCGACACTATTTGTACCAAGCTTGCGTTTCATTGGTCAGTTTTATCCACGGGGTTTGCGCGGTGATAAATTTTGAATGATGCCGAGATATGATTCAGACTTCATTACAATAAGGATGGCAAGCTTACTTACTTACTTGCTACTTAGTCGTTCATCTTCTACCGTGAGGTGTAGAGATTTGGAAGAGAGAGCGCCATACTATCCTATCGGCCATCTTCCTTCTGGCCTGGTTCCATTCTAGTCCTCGGTCCTTCAGAGATTGTCTTAAGTTGTCCTCCCAGCCGACTATGGGTTTGGCTGGTAAGTTCATTAAGTAAAACAAAGTGTTACAAAAACTGTTGTTGCAAGAGTACAAAATGTTGTGATGGAGTTTTCTACAAGGCGACCAACGACGGTGGCTGCTCATTGCTCCCAGTGGAGCAAACATAATGCTGATGATGATGATGACTGATGATGATCATCATACAGCAGAAGAGACAATGGACGCTAACATGTAATGACATGCCTCTGAGATAAGGAGAGGTAGCACACAGACGATAAGAGTTGACACGTTTTTTCAATGGAATGTGCACTAAAAGTAGTAACGAGATCTGATTGAGTGATTCACAAATAGAGAAGTCAGAAAGCAAAAACAGTGTTTCCCAAATTTTCAGTAATAGCGTCCTGCTTATGAGAGTTACGTCTCTAAGGCGAACTTATTTGCGGGGTAATTTGTAACACTACTATTTTACTCACAATATGGCTTTTTTTAAAGCTCATCTTGATCATTATCATATCAATGTATGACCTCCTGCCGTCGACTACAAACTTTGTGAGATGGGGAAAGTATGATGATGATCAGTGCCCCCTGTGCCATGAAAAGCAGACATTTGAACATGTGCTCTCAGCTTGGAAGGTGTCATTTGGGCAAGGGCGATAGTCATGGCGCCACAACAAATTACTAAATGAGCTGGTTGCTGCAATAAACCTGGCAAGGTTATAGACTATTCTACAGTAAGGGAAGACGACGCGCATGGAACAATTCTAATAGTGGAATATTTTGCTGCATCATATTTCCCAGTTGTTACGAATAATTATATCGATTGTAACTTTCAGCAATATTGAAAATTATAAATTACATTGAACCACAATTAAAAATAAAGAAATAATTTCTTAAATGCTTTATTTCAAAGGCAATGAATTAGAAATAATTGCGCATATATATTTATTAATTTTTTTTTTCCTTCCAGGGGCTATTGACTTTCTGGGCATTGCTCATTCCAAGAGCAAAATTGTTTCAGAGAAAGTTAACACAGGCAAGGGCTTCTTGTACGATCAAGATGTATTGCTGGAAACAGACAAATCTTATCCTAAGTATGTGTTGTACTATAATCGTATCTGGTTAAATGTTTTAATGTTGTCTCGAAGATCGTATGTTCTTCCATGCATGGAGGCATATCTGGAGTCATCCCTATATGACCACTAGCTAAGCAAAATGGTACGATATTCAAATGTAGTGTTTCTTCAAGTTCAACCCTGTTATCATTACCTGCATTTATTCTCATTACTTTTGTCTTTTCCCTGTGTATTTTCAGACCCAATTGCTGTGACCTCTCATCGAGTGTTTTCAATTTGTCCTGCATCTGATTACGGTTATGGGACAGAAGAGCCAAGTCATCAGCAAAATCCAGATCATCCAACTGCTTAGTCAAAGTCCACTGGATTCCATTTCTGTTGTGTGTTGTCGATGATCTCATAACCCAGTCTATTGCTAGTAAGAAAAGAAATGGAGACAAGAGGCATCCCTGTCGCACTCCTGTTCTTATCCCAAACGGTTCTGTAAGCTGTCCTTCGTGAAGAACTCTGCATGTCATGTCTTCATATGTATATAAATATTAATATCAGTCCATATGTCAAGGACAAGTAACTTTATAACCATAGATTGGGCATGATGACACCACCCCAACTAGACATCCAGTGCTAGTTTGTCCAAGAACACTGTAGTTAATATTGATATTAACCAATGTAATAATATATTTATGTATAAAAATTTCATTGTGATTATTTAATATATCTATATGCACTATTATTGCTAAAACATATTATTTCATATGTCCTGACCAGAAGAAACATTTTGTTTATAAAATTAATGATCTTCAGGGGAACTCCATAATGCCTCATCAATTTCTAAAGTGATTCTCTGTCTACACTGTCAAATGCCTTTTCGTAGTCCACAAATCCGATGTATAGTGGTAAATTCCATTCCAGTTTTTGTTCAACTATTATTCTCAAAGTGGCTATCTGGTCTTAAAAAGAATACAAAAGGCAAGAGGAGCTTTCATTGCATTGGGAAATATATGGAGATCAAGAGAAATCGGATCCAACACGAAAATTTGAATCTTCAACTAAAATGTGAAGTCAGTCCTATTGTATGGCTCTGAAACATGGAGAACAACAAAGACAACAACCAAAAAGCTACAGACTTTCATAAATGGGTGCTTGCGTAGAATAGAGGGATTAAAAAGGTATGACAAGGTTACCAACTTGGAACTGATGACAAGAACTAGACAAGTGCCAGTGGAACAAGAGATGAGAAGAAGATGATGGCGATGGATAGGACACACACTGAGGAAACCCGTTGATAGCATTATAAGGCAGTCCTTGTTCTGGAACCCCCAGGGCAAGAGAGGCAGAGGTAGATCAAGAAGCACATGGAGAAGAGAGCTGGAAACAGAGGTGAAAATGATGAGGAGAACGTGGAAAGAACTTGAGATGATGGCACGTGACAGGAGGGCTTGGCATGTGTTTGTTGAAGGCCTATGCTCCTTTGGGAGTGGAGGGTTATGATGATGATTCAAATGTGGAAGTGAACCTGTTTGTGAGGCTCATTACAGCCTCATTGACATTTGAAATCATCCACACACTTCCAGGGATTCCTCTGTGGTGAAACATGTTGAAAACACAGCATTGCACACTAAATTTGGATGAATCATTTCAGCCCCAAACTTAACTCTGGCTTTTACCTGGTTGGCTGCACGCAGGAGATCTCACTATGGGCCTTTCGTTGGCAAAGGGAGCTGAGAAGTGGCTTGTGTAGGACGTGACAATTCCTTGGGAGTGCCTAGAGCTAGAGCACAGTATTTTAGCTCTTCATAATCGACTTCAGATCAACACGTTTCGGTAAGGCAGATAAGCCACAGGAAAAGTCTACATGTACAGTGTAGATAATACCAAGGAGTCTTCAACTTATTATTCGCTGCATAAGAGCATGAGGCTCAGCAGTCCGAGTCAATCAACAACAATAATGGTGCTCAAAGTGAGCTTACCTCTTTCTCCGCTGACGGACATTTGAATGCTTACCGTCGTCCTTATCACAATCATTATTAAAGTTTAGATCAGAATCAGTGTCGTTGTCTTCAAGTACCATGCATAATGGCGTGCGTGATCATGTCTCTCCACAACTTCCTGTCTCAAGTACTGTTGATCAATTTAATTAACTTCTTTCTATGCCATGATATTAGATTGTCCTTATCGTCTCTGTTGTTCTTTCTCGATATTTCTTTCCTTCAATCTTTCCTGTTGTCACGGTAATTTCCATCTTTTTTCTTCTCATAACATGCCCCCAGATTTCAATTATTTTAACCGGAACGATGACGACATTAGTAGTTAGCAATTAACCTCTAAGTTATTTTAGTACACAAGTTATTAGAGAAATTGCTGACGTAATTATCACATAGCCTCTTATTGACATTTTTAATAAAGCCTTATAGACAGTTACAGGAAATTATACGAGACCTGAAATCTGTAAACAGAATTAAATATACTTACTTACTTGGTCGTTCCCTTTCTACCGTGAGGTGTAGAGGTTTGGAAGAGAGATCGCCAGACTATCCTATCGGCTGTCTTCCTCTTGGCCTGTTCCATTCTAGTCCTCGGTCCGTCAAATGTCTAATGTTGTCCTCCCAGCGGACTCTGGGTCATCCTGGGGGTCTGGATCTTTGTTTCCCATGCTTGTCGTGGTAGCCGATCTTCTCCCATTCTGCAGACATGGCCAAACCATCTTAGTTGGGACTGTTCTACTTGGGTCTGCAGGGGGTGGGATTTTAGGCCTTGACGTATCGTCTGGTTGCGGACGATGTCTCGTCTTGTTACTTCAACCACCATCCTCAGATACCTCATTTCTAAGGTTTGGATCTGGCTTTTGTGGGTTGTGGTCATTGCACATGACTCGCATCCATATGTCAAGACTGGAGCATAGGTGGAGCGGTATACATCCATCCTCGTTTTCTTACCAACCTCTCTCTTGGTGAGGAATCCTCGATTTATGGCCTGAAAAAGTCTCACAGCAGCTGCTTTTCGGGTGGCCAATTCTTCTCTGATGCCTCCCTTTTGGTCTATAATAGCTCCGAGGTATTTAAAGTGGTGGACCTGCTCCAAGACCTGTTCTCCCAGCTTAATCTGATGTACTCTTTCTTCTCGTGATATCATCATGTATTTTGTTTTAGACCTGCTTATGACCATCCCTCTCTTCTCCAGCTCTTCCTTCCAGACTTGCAGGTTGGATTGGAGATGTGCCTCTGATTTAGCAATCAGGACAACATCATCAGAAAATGCCAGCTCTGAAATACAGACCTGTCTCATCTTCCAGTACCCCACTGAATACTTTCTTGTTCTTTCCTTACATGCCTTGATGACATCGTCCATGAGGAGTATGAAAAGATAAGGTGACAGGATATCACCTTGTCTTACACCAGTGGTGGTCCTGAACTCTTCTGACTTATAGTTTGCTGTCCTCACATAATTTCTGCAAGACTTGTAGAAGCTCTGTATAGCATGAATCAGAGGTGCTGGGATGTTCTTCCTTGCCAAACAGTCTCAAAATGTTCTCCAGGGGACCGTGTCAAATGCCTTTTCCAGATATATGACACAAAGATGGATCTCACTCTTATACTCAAGGGCCTTTTGACTAAGTTGTATGAGTGTCAAGATTAGGTCTTGAGTACTTCGGTTTGCTCGGAATCCCCACTGGACTTCATCCAACTGTGGCTCAGCTAGGCATCGGAGTCTCTGCTCTAGGATTCTAGAGTAGATTTTACCACGGACACTGAGAAGGGATATGCCTCTGTGGTTTCCACATTGTCGATTGTCACACTTTTTGAAAATCGGTGTTATGATGGCAATCTCCCAATCCTTTG
Source organism: Oreohelix idahoensis (assembly GCA_024509875.1). Lineage (NCBI taxonomy): Eukaryota > Metazoa > Mollusca > Gastropoda > Stylommatophora > Oreohelicidae > Oreohelix > Oreohelix idahoensis. The sequence continues at coordinate 95,307 of JAMPIV010017639.1, forward strand.
GCATGGCCTTGTTACACCACGCCGCCTGTAGGACCCTAAATAGTAATAGGTCGCCTGACTTAACCATTTCTGGTGTTATACAATCATCCCTGCTGCTTTGCCCATCTTGATTTTCTCCAGTGCTGCCTTCAGTTCTTCCATCTTTATGTCATCTTCACCAACATTGGTTTTCTCTTCTGTGCTAGTGGTTATCATTTCTGATGCTTGACCTTGCTCACCAGCAAGGAGTTCTGAGAAATATTCTTTCCATCTTTCCATTACTTCCTTCGGGGCAGTAAGCAATTTGCCTTGCTTGTCCTTTATAAATTTGATAGGGCATTATATATACCCTCGAATAAAATGTTATACCATTTGCTGTCATAGTAACTTGTATAGTAACTGTGACGTAAATATGACATAGACATAACTTGTGGACTTTCCATCTTAACTAGTGGCTTAGCTAATAAAACAGAGTATCCCAAAGGATATCCGGTAGACTGACAAATCACAATAACTTCCCCCAACAGTCTTAGAAACCAGTTTTAGATATATGGACCGCCCTAACTCCTAGCAGGGCAGTTCTCACCAAGACTTTTATAACTTCATAGAGACTCAAACAGATGAGAATAATGGCTGGCCCGACCCCTGGCCCTATGCCAGCCTGTCAGCTTAGGTGTCGTTCATTCTCTAACGAGTAATCAACATAGATATTTTCAAAGTTTTGATTACAGGACTTATTTTAGTAGTCAGTATGACCTATTCCTCAGGTGGGTAAAAATCTCGATTAGTAATTCGACTTCGATACATAGTAGACAAATGTATAATGTCCATTTGTTCAGAAAATTAGGGACCTCAAATTGATGAGACATTTCATATTGAAGAATTTATGCTACAGAAAAGAACTGGTTTATGAAAAATTTAAAAAAAACGTATTTTAATGTATCTATTGAATTAGCCATTTGATGTCAAGAGTAAATAGTAACAAAAAGTGGCGTCGCATTGAACTACAGTTGTATATTTGGAGAAACCTAAATAAACGTTCCATTGATATTTATTCTACAGACTTTACTTCACTACAAATAGAATTGTTAATTTTAATTACGTATAATTCAGTTATCAAGAGACTATATGAGTACTGTCAATACTACAACGTGAGCTACTTCCAATTTAAAGTCTAAACCGAACCTGGAACCAGTAAAATAACATCTCTGGAGACAATCCAGTAGACACAAACTTGATATACTACCTACGTTAGAACAACGTCGGAAACTCTTCTATTCTGTCCTATATTCTTTCAATGGAGAATAGCTCCTAAATTACTGGGTACAAATATACATTGGTACAACACCAGCTTCTTAGATGTATGACTAAAACTGGTTTCTAGACTGTTGGGGGAAGTTATTGTGATTTGTCAGTCTTACACCCCTCCACTTTAATATTATTCTTGTTCAGAGTTTCTTATTGATTTTGTTGGTTTCTTTTTTTTTATTTATTTATTTTATTTATTTTTTTATTTATCGTATAAGCAAAATTATGCTAGTCCCTATTTACAATGATTTGTCAAATGTGATGTGGCGGTTCCATTGTTGTTTTTCTTGTGATTCTTATTCTATCGTGCTTAAGCTTGCTGCAGGGAAGTTAATTTGTTTGTTTAAATTCTTTAAGAATTATTATTATTTTTGTGGTTCATAAGAATATTGAATAATTAAGATCGGTTAACACTAATTTTAAATTTTATAATTACTTTTGCATCAGCGACTTTCCATGTTTTGAAAGTCAAAGGCGACATTTTTTAATTTGAAATTTTCGTTAGTTACAAACTACTAAATATTATACTTTATATTTAAAGTTAAATAAGTAAAATTATTCTAAAAGACATGCCGGCTCTTACAAGATTGAAAACAGGTAGTATCTCCAGAAAATCATAGGCTCAAATAGTACAAGCTGACTCACTGAATGATGATCAAGGGGAAATCAGGAATACAAATAGAGAAAAAGAAGGACACAAGATACAAGCTTCAAAGGAAACAGTTAAGAAAAAAGGAAAATGTCAGAGTAAAATTATAGAGAAAACCAATAATCTGAACATTGATTCACAGAATAATGGTGTTAAGAACCATATGAAAGACCAACAAATCAATAGGCCTACTCTTATAGTTAACAAAACCTCCCAAGTTTAAAGATTTTTCAAATCAGTGGCAAAGTGGTAAGTATTAGAGCATTACCAGACAGTAAGATCATCAATGTACTAGAGGCAGTTATAGATAAAGGGTCAATAGCACACATGAAAAGAAAAAATTATGGCATAATACTCACAATGAACATGACTGAAAAGTCAAAAGCTTTAATAAAACAAATTGAAGTAAGTCCTGTTCAAGTAGAATTGGCACACAGCATTAAAGCTAGGCTAGAATTAGTCAAAGAAACCAGGAAATTTGTAATTAAAGGAATACCTGTGACAGTTCCAGAGGAAGAAATAAGAACTAGATTACAAACAGAAAATCCAAAATATAGGATTCTTAAACTGGAAATGATATCACAGAAATTAGGAACTTCAACTGTAATAATAGTTACATTAGAAGGACGAGAAATCTTAGCACATTTCTTCAGTGGCAGTACTAAAATCAAAACAGAAGCCTACATGCTACCAGTCATTCAATGCTCAAACTGCCAGAAGTTTGACCACACCAAAAGAACACGTAGAAGTAAGCCTAAATGCCGATATTGTGCAGGGGACCACACCTATGATCACTGCAAATTAGTAGAAGATGATAAAGATTACAGAACAAGAAATATAAACAGAAAATGTGCAAATTGTCTAGGAAACCACAGTGCACGTTTCCTAGGATGTCCACATTACCAACAAACAAAACTAGCTCTAATAAAATCAATCAGTTCTAACACACTATTTAAAGTAGCACTACAACAACATCAATCATCAGTCGCTACATCTACAACTCCATCACCAAGAGAAATCATAGTCAGAGCTAGAAATGCTGAAATAACCTAAAAGAAAAATAAAGTCAGAAAAATACTGACAAAAGATAGCAATCTACCAGAAGAAAGTGTAACAACCAAATCATCGATATCAGAAGATACAGTGAGAAAGGCAGAAGAAATCTTGAAAACCATGAGAAAAATACAGAATGAAGTAGCTAAAGATGTGGCTAAATTAGCAGAACTCAAAGAAGAGAATGAAGATTTACTGAAAAGAATTGAGTCTGAAAGAAAACTCATAAGGAGTGAGCAAAAACGAACAGATAAAAACCAATAAGAAGAAATGTGGAATGAAAAAATGACTGCATACATGCCACATGCTATGGTTTACCCATAATCTGTACAAGGTGTTTGCGTGTTCAGATATGTACACTCTGTACATAATTTCTGTACAGGTTTTCTAACCCATTCCCCTTATTACTGTGTCTTTTATAAGGTCCTATTGAACACAGGATTTCCCAGTCTGTTAGTGATAATTAAGCACAGAAATAGACTAAATGATGACACCATCACATTATTTTTACAGTGTAAAATAAACTCAGACATTTATTGTTTGGGTTTTAAAATAAAAAAAGACCTGCTTTAAAAGGCAAAGTCCCCATGCCTCATTCATAATGCAGCCCACTGTAACTGAAAATATTTTTACACGAATTAACTCTTTTGATATGTTTTTTTTTCAGTCTTTGTACAGGTTTTGCGGGTCTTTGTACATAGTTTTGGATTTTTTGTACAGGTTTTTCATCTCCGAGGTGTGGCATGTATGTGACTTATTGTCAAAAACTTATTCATTCTGTGTCAAACATTGTGAAAACCTTTATGCTGAATCTTCAAAGTGAACTACAAACTCACTTAAACAGAGAAACCAAAAATCTAGGAGACTTTGTTGTTAACAAATAAATAAATACATGATACACTTCTCAGAGTAAAAGAGTACAACAATATTTATAATAAACTTAAAAATTAAATAATGGAAGTACAGAACATTAGAATAATACAGTGGAATCGCAGAAGTGCCAAAAAAAATATACCAGCATTAATAGGCATGTTTAAACAATCTAAAGTAATATTTGCCATTCAAGAGACTAATCTTAATCCGAGTCAAAGTTTTACCATCCCTGTATGTAAAGTCTTTCGAAATGATAGGACAGAAGCTCAGAAAGGAGGAAGTGGGGCATTTCTAGTTGATAAAACATATATAATAACTGACTGGGAATCATTTAGAACAGAAAATTTTGAAGGAATAACTATCACAGTATCTACTGAGTTAGAAGAAATAAAAATAGTTAACCTTTACTGTTCAAGTGGAAACATAAACGAAAGAGATATCTCAGACGTGAATAAAAGAATAAACAACAGAACTATCATAGTGGGAGACTTCAATGCTCATCATACAGCTTGGGGAGGCAATGTAATAGACAAATCAGGAAAACTACTGTTGGACTTCATTGAAAACAATGAACTAATAATACTGAATGATGGATCAGTAACAAGAATTAACCCTTGTGCAAATCAGCAAGACACAGCTATTGATATAAGCATTGTAACACCAAATCTTGCTAATGCAAAATGGGAAGTTATTGGGGATACCAATTCGGATCATTTACCCATTGAAATAACTAAAAGATAATTACAAACCTAACAAACTGGTAGAAAAACCGAAATTTTACTATATAATAAAGCTAAATGGGTAGCTTTTCAGGTAGAAATGGAAGAGATAAAAATGAATAATATAGAAAATGAAAATATATATGTATTTGCAGATAATCTCACAAAAGAAATATTACTAATAGCTGTTAAACATATACCGAATGCATATATGCGAGGACACATAATTCCACACCGCATTAAGGAAACAAAAAAGAATGAACATTGGAACAAAAACCCAGTACCAAGGTGGACAGTTAGATCTACAGAAATTCAAAAACAAAGAAAACAAGCTCTACAAGAATATAGAAAGCATAGATCTGAAGATAATTTAGATATTTATAAGAACATAAGAAATGAATCAAACAGAATAATACTTAAGGCAAAAGAAAATCATTGGAGAAATTTCTGCCAAACATTGAACCCCACAACTAACTCTACAACAGATGTGTGGAATAAGTTAAAAGCCATTAAAGGCAGAACTAAACATATGATAATACCTAATATAAAACGACCTGAAAGGGCAGAGACTGACTGGCAGAAAGCAGAGGTGCTGGCCAGGTACTACCATAGAGTTAGTTCTAAGAAAAATCTAGGACAGGCTGAAATCAACAGAAGAGCAACACTTCTTAAAAAACTCAGTAAAGAAGTACCTTATAATACTGAAAATTTATCATATTTAAATGCAGATATTACAATGGAAGAAGTTGAAAATACAATATAGGACAAAACAAATACGTGTCTGGCACCCAGAAAGAGACAGAGTACCAAAATAAAGGACATTAAGACTAAATGCTGTATCTGGGCCTATCGAGCCAGATTATTATTTTGTTTTTAATCTCATTTACATTCAGCCCCTGTGGCGGTAAAATTACAAACATTAACATTTCCGACGTTTGACGAATTGTGGTATGGCAAATGAATTGTTTATACTGAGAGAAGTTACCAACCTGACATTTCCGAAGTACTGGAAATCTCAAGAATTCTGACACTGTGAGCCCTGTGGCATCTCTTACCTGAGCTGATTTCCAGTGACATAAACAGTAATCCTAGAATATAAACAGTGACGTTAACGCTCCCCGGAGAAATTGGAATTAACCGGTATCTGTAGAGCTGGGATTAATCTTTGCCTAAAGAACACGGGCTCTGCTGTGCATGTGTATGTCCTAAAGATTGTTCCAGAAGGTAAAAATCAAGTTTGTAGGTAAGAACGAATGTCAGTGGCCATTGCTGTATGAATAGAATGAAACAGGAATGAGTGACTCTTTTATTGTATAACCCATACACCCACTTTGTATTTCTTTATGCGAGTTTTGCTATTCCTGTTTCCTCTTAGAATATATTAATGTATCAACTCTGTTCTTAACTTTAGAGGGAAATCCTAGACCATAGTGTATAAATCTTTGACGCTTTGAGGGTTAATAACTTTCTTCTTACGGGATTCATTTGTCTCAACAGAGGGAGGGAGGATTAAACCTATGAGTCTAACTCTTTAATTAATTCATTAACCTCTGTTTAGTGTATTTGATTTTGATATTCAAAGATATTGTTGTGTTGTAGTTTCTTTATGATAAATCAAATTTACATAAACTTTATCTACGTGTGTCGGTCAGCTTGTCCCAAAAGATCCATATTCCATAGATATAGTTTGTTCACGTCCGTGCGTCTAATTGTGGTCACGTATCTGTGTGTGTGTGTGTAGATGTGAGAGGTTGAATATATCTATATATTTATAGGAAACTGTCTGATCAAAGAAATCTCAGTCGGATCGATAGGCTGGTTTGATTACCTCTCAAATCCAGGGACAGATTTTACCTTTCACCATTTTACTTGTGAAATTCTATTTCTTTACCTTATCTCTCACTGAGCTATCACCTGTTCTAGTCCTATTCAGGAGGGGCCAAAAATTGATCTTAATTACCCTATCGAAAATATACGACAGAGTGGCTCAACCAGGTTTTCTACCGGGTTCTATTCCCAGTTGAGGGAATATAATTTATAGACATTTTTTTTTTCAGAACCAGAGGTCCTAAAAATGTCGTACGCCCCACTCGTCTCCTGGGTAGTGAGATCGGATGCCCAGCCTTCTCGGATAAGGGCGAAAAAATAGGAGGTCACGTGTGCAAGTTGCGCACGTTTAAAATCCCTCTGCAGTTGGAAATCGCCAAGTGTAGCCCTATCAGGCCGCTGCCCTGGCAACATTTTAAAAATTAGAAACCTACTTACCACAAAAATATTTATAGAATGTGTGATTCCTTAAAACACACTGGGATTCTCGCCGGTGCTACGGAGTTCGTGCACTCTGCTGAGATCCTCCTTGTGTGATCTAAATGAGGAGATCGGAGCACTGATGGAGTAGTCCGAGTGCAATGAAGATAGTCCTTAAAAAACCAAACAAAACAAATCCCGAAACCGTTAACTTTATCGCGAGAAGCAAGTGATTATTTTCATTACCATTACATTTTTAAATTAAAATCACTACTATAGTACACATCACAAACAACTTGATCGTTTTAATTTCCCAAATAATTGCCGTTGTTCTCATGAAAATCTATTTATATGTTTCTTTTCTGTACAATTTTTACCTTAGATTTTTGCTGTACAATCTTTACCTTAGATTTTTGCTTTGCAACTTTCACTTTAGATGTTTGCTGCCCAATTTTACCTTAGATTTTTGCTGTACAATTTGTACCTTAGATTTAGTATTACTACACTTCTCGCCAAAGTACGTTATCATATTTCACGCCATAATTGTTATCATTTATTAATGTATCGATTTACTCTTCAGCTTCTCAATGAGCCAAGTCCGTCTGTCCAATGCCATCATCGTATAGTCTGTCAATATCTATCTGATCCCTTTTAAACTAGTCTCTCGTTCTCTTCTCCGTGTATTTTAATGTATCATTTTACTCTCTCTTGCCATTGGAATTCCAGAAAGGAACAAAGTTGCTAAAAGAAAAATGTCAATCAAGGAACAAAATTAAATTGAGTAATGTAGGTATGTATGCGTATAAATATAACAGTGGGTAAAAAATTAAATAAAATCAATGCGCAAAAAAAAACACTCGAATCATACAACACAGTCCAAAGAGGGTGTAGGAATCCTTTACACCCCTTCACTTTAATATTATTCTTGTTCAGAGTTTCTTCTTGATTTTGTTTGTTTGTTTGTTTGTTTTTGTATTAATTAATTTATTTATTTAATGTATAAGCACAATTGTGATTGTCCCTGTTTACAGTGATTTGACAAATGTGATGCCACTTCTCAGATCGGCAGTTTTTCATATTATTTGGAACTGAAAACAATATATCCTAATTATAACCCATCAGAGGTTGAACGGGATATTTTTCTTCATTAATTTAAAAAAAAATAGAATAAAGATTACCAGGTAATGTTATCTGCAGGTTTTTTTAAATATGTCATTATCTATCGCTTTGTTCCACTGGCGCTTGTCTAGTTCGTGTTATCAGTTGTTCAATGGCGCTTGTCTAGTTCGTGTTATCAGTTGTTCCACTGGCGCTTGTCTAGTTTGTGTTATCAGTTGTTCAATGGCGCTTGTCTAGTTCGTGTTATCAGTTGTTCCACTGGCGCTTGTCTAGTTCGTGTTATCAGTTGTTCCACTGGCGGTTGTCTAGTTCGTGTTATCAGTGGTTCCACTGGCGCTTGTCTAGTTCGTGTTATAAGTTGTTCCACTGGCGCTTGTCTAGTTCGTGTTATCAGTTGTTCCACTGGCGCTTGTCTAGTTCGTGTCATCAGTTGTTCCACTGGCGCTTGTCTAGTTCGTGTTATCAGTTGTTCCACTGGCGCTTGTCTAGTTCGTGTTATCAGTTGTTCCACTGGCGCTTGTCTAGTTCGTGTTATCAGTTGTTCCACTGGCGCTTGTCTAGTTCGTGTTATCAGTTGTTCCACTGGCGCTTGTCTAGTTCGTGTTATCAGTTGTTCCACTGGCGCTTGTCTAGTTCGTGTTATCAGTTCCATATTGGTGATACTGTCGTCCTGTTTCAATTCTTCTATTCCACGTAAGCACATATTTATGAAAGGCTGTAACGTATTGGGTGTTGTTGTTTTTTTTTTAATTCTCCATATTTCAAAGTCATACTGTATTATCAATAAATTAGTATCATTGCTCACACCATAATCAATGTTTAAAGCCTGAGAAATGTGAAATATATAATTCCATCAAACCATCTTCTTAAGGCTTGAGTACCGTCCAGAGATTAACCCAGACAGCGACAGACGTCTGATGGGATTCGGTCTCAAGGAACTTCTGAGGCATTTAACAGTGACATACAGCAACCCTCCCATCTTTGTGACCCAAAGTGGGCTAAGAACTTGTGGAACACTGAAAGACCAGAACAGAATAGACTATATTAGAGAATACAGCAACAACGTCTTGCAAGGTAAGTCGGACCTTTGATCGTTTTATTTCAAATGGCATGGTCTCCCAGATGGTCGTCTAAATTAATTCTCAACCAGTTATATGTTATTTTAATTCAGGCGTTTTGGTAACAACGAATAACATTTTGAACTTTTAAAAATTAATATTGGTTAATGTATTTGAACTAATTTTTTTTTCAACTTAGCGAAATAAATTATCAAAGAGCCATGACCGAGGAAACAAATCTTGCAAAACTCTGAAACTCTACAATGGCAATTTATAACGCTGATCCTGAAGCTCGGGGGACCGACAAAACCCCGAGGGGGCCCCATTGAGTCACGACAGATAACATCAAACTCAGCGTAAGAACATCACCTCTCATAAGCTACTCTCATCTAATTCGGAAAATTGTTACAATAATTGCGTAGCAATCTGCCAACAAGAACTCGCTGGTCCGTATGATGACCGTTTAAGACGGTCAGGGCAATAACAATTGTTAGCCTTATTTTATCAGTTGTATATTATTCGTATAGTGAATAGTGAGAATCTATCATGATTCTTTTTCTAACAATATCTGATATTGTTGGCATTCCTTGCCATGTTTAAATGGGTTGTTAATTATGTTAACTGAAATTAAACCTTGGGAGCAGAGCCGTAACTAATTTCTATGGGACGGAAAATTGTTCTGTGCCCTGGACATCAAATCTCTTTCTCAGCTCCACGTACTTTTCATGGTCCCCTATATTTCTTCTCAGAACGAATTTACCGATCAGAATATCTGGGTTAGTTCACCAGGTTTCTCTCACTTAAATGCAGTGAAGATTTCTAATTAAAAATATATGTACTGGCTTGTAAAAGGTAGTCCCATGTAAAAACGGGATTGGAAGTCTTAGCATACATTTGTTGAAGGTTTATACTTCTAGGGGAGCTGAAAGATGATAATGATGATGATGATCGTGATGATGATGATGATGATAACGATGGTGATGATGGTGATGGTGATGATGATGATTAATGTGATGAAGATGATGATGATGGTGATGATAAGCAAGAGGAGAAGGAGGATGATAGAAGAAACTGCGCTATAAAGAAATGAGGAGTTAGAGACTTCTCTAGACTAGGTCCTGGTGTCAAACATGGTTTTGAACCTGGAACCTGGTAAATTTGCCGGGAAGACTCAAGCGCTGACTTGCTCGTGCGCGACAAATTATGTTAATTATCCATCAGCAGATTAACTGAAAGCCTTTTATAGTCTAAAGATAGGAACTACCGATCAGTGTAACTGTGGCACTGATAAAATGAATGCTGAACATCTGCTTCAAAGTTGCCCCTTATATGTGGTACAGAGAAAGTGCATATGGCCGACGCCAGCTCCTTTCGTGGAAAAGCTTTACGGGGATTCAAATAGCCTCAAACTGACTACTGCTTTCTTTGAGAACATTCAAGTGGACGTCTGAGAGTGTACAAAGAAGGTCGTATATATTAACACAAATTATCAGACCTAAAGGTCTTTTGTGTTTGGACATGCGCCCTAATATAACCGACTAGGTTGAACGGGACGCGCCTCGCCAAAACGAGGTAACATTTTATTTTTTAAAATATATATATTAATGATTTATTTTCTCTATTGTTTTCTGACAATATTATGCTTTCTTTTGAATAACTATTTCCTACATTGTCAAATGACCTGTGACCATGCTCCAATAACACGTTTTGTTACATTTAATTTTAAAAACCACGCTGGAATTAAAAGCACACACTTGTGGATCATAAATGGGTGCTTGCTAAGAATATGATGATTGCATTGGTATGACAAGGTCATCAATTTGCAACTGATGACAAGAACCAGATTAAATGCCACTGGACCAAGAGATGAGAAGAGGATGCTGGCGAGGGATAGGACACATACTGAGGAAATCTGTTGATAGTGACTTGACTTGACGTCTTTGATCCACTGTCACTGTCACTGTCACCACGCAGTCCTTGGTTTAGAATCGTCAGGGTAAGAGAAACAGATGTAGATCGAGAAAAAAAAACACGCGGAGAAGAGAACTGGAGACAGATGTGAAAATTATGAGACAGATACTGAAGGACTTTGAACTGATGGCACTCGACCAAAGGACTTAGCATAAGTTTGTTGGAGGCCTTTGTTGCTGCAGGTTGATGATAATTATGACGATGATGATGTTGAGATGATGATGATGGTGATGAGATGATGATGACTATGATGATGATGATCATGATGATGGTGATGATGACTTGTGGACCATAAGAAACATTGGGATTTAGTATTGTACGAGTATTTACGTCTGAAAAATTATATACAGTATGTTGGTCTGTGTAACGAGAGGATTTTTTTTAAGTTTATATACGTAAGTATATTATAGTTGATAGTAGATGGATATCCAGGTTTATCAGATACCAGGATAGTATGCCAGTCAAGAGTTCTGGTCTTAAAAGTAATACCCCAGTCTTAGAAATAAGCACTGGTGTATGGATATCATAGAAATAGTCAGACTATGAAAATCCTGGCCCAGATGGTAAGAATTAGTACCAGGATTTAAGGTGTCTCCTCCCTATGACTTTCTTATGATTAATTAATTTCTACGGGATAAATAAAATGAACATTTACTTTAAACACAATTGTGAAAAGTGAATAAGTCCTCAGGTACAATTATAATCTTTTAATGTTTACATTAATCTTTTTCTGCTATTTGGAAATGAGCATTAAAATATACACAAAATATTCACACCATTAATGTTATTTCTTAATGTTATTAATGTGTTGGTAGGAATGTCTTTCCTTCTGGAAAATTTATTTACTTGAAACAACGTCCTTTAGAAATTTTAATAAGTATTATTGTCCTTTTCGCTTCTGGATGTTGAACAATATCCTCTGGTATAGTAAAGTTAATGAATACTGGAATCAATATTACTATATCACTGTTCTTTTAGTCCTGTGACTTTGCAGAATACTGCCATCATTTGACTGAATTCTACAATAATTTGAATATTGTTGTAGAAGTTTGTTCCATATCACAAACATTGGCTGTTGGTTCATATATGGATTCTGTCAGTGCATTAATCGACACTTATCTTTGAATCTTGATAGTGCTGACACTGAACGGTCACTGTATTTATCAGCATTGGCAGACCCAGCAATAGGGGTACCAATGAACAGCTCAAGTTCACTCTTTGGGGTCCTGCACTTTTGTGGGATTGCCTCTGATGAACAACACAGGCTTCTGATACTTGACAGTCTGGTTTGTGTTGTTACATGAAACCCTCAGTCTTCAGAAACACACACTGGACTTAAATTACTTGGCAGATTGCTCACAATTCAGATGGCAAAGGCGTAGTGGCAAACTCTGCATCCAGTCTGTCTCAAACTTTCTTTCAGTGTGTCCTTTCAATTTAGCTATCCGCTTTTTTTTATTGGCTCCCATCGTACGGCTGAGAGGTACTGACGTCACAGTCTAAAACTAGGCCTGACATTTTCTTATCTATCTGTGATTTTAGAAGAGGTGTGCGTTTCTTGAAACTTTCCCTTCATCATTCTCAGCTTGTATACTATCAATCCTGTTCCAACCTATCATGTTTTATTCAGCCGATTATGATCTATCTTCCTATCCATGTATTTCCACGATCTGTCGCTTCTTTAATATTCTATTTTCAGCAGATGTGAGTTTTCATGCTTTCAACTCAATTATAGACACCAGTAATCAGCATTTATCTATGTACATGCTATGTACAACTCTTACCGTTGTTACTTATATAAACTTAAAAAACCTCTCGTTTCAGTCTGGAAGAAAATAGTAAAACAAACAGTAACCCCTTTTCATCGGTTTGGAGATAACTGATGCATTTATGATAGTTTGTGGCAATAATGTTTAAATATTTTGGTTGTTTAACCAGTACTGCTGAGCTTCTCGCTCTTTTACAGCCAATTCCAAGTTGAAGACCCTGTGGTATTATCTACACGGTAGATCTAGACTTTTCTTGTGGCTTTTCTGCCATTTCGAAACGTGTTGAGTTGGTCATGAGCTCCAGTTTCTCCAGCTTAGCTTGCATTTAAAGGATCATTACATCTGGTTCCAAGCTAGGAGGAAGAAGCGCGTGGCATACTGTGCATTCCTCACCATTCAAGGGGGTTCTCAAAATATGCAGAGCTAAAATACTGTCTCTGGTTCTGGGCTGCCCCAAGGAATTGTCATGTCTTACACAGAGCCACTTCTCAGCTCCCTTTGCACATTATGGGCCCATAGTGAGATGCTCCTGCGTGCAGCCAACCAGATAAAATACCAGAGTTACTTCTGGGGCTCAAGTGACTCCTCCAAGCTTAGTGCGCAATGCTGGTTTCTCAACATATATCACCACAGGGGGAACTCCTGGAAGTGTGTGGATTTCAAGAGTCAATGAGGGTGTAATTAGCCTCATAGCTTCATACACAGGGTCACTTCCACATTTGAATATTATAGCATTGTGCTTAGCTGGTGGTCATATAAGGATGACTCCAGGTATGTCTCCATCCATAATGTATAAATATAATAGATATAGAGTATTCATCATCATCATAATATTCTTTTCCGATCCTTATGGAGCATAGAGTCACCACTTCATAAAGCCTGTACAACGCTCTCACATGCTCTTGCAGCAGTGGTTTTTGTAGCTGTTAGTTTTACACGATGAGGTTGCCAGCCTCATGCACAACCTCATACATGTACGACATGCGTGAGGGTACAGTAGTCCTATTATGTCTTTGTATCATCAGAGACCCTAGGAACTAATTACACTCAGAGCATAATCTCTTCTTATATTGCAGCAATCAAAACCGGAAGTGACGTTAGAGGCTACTTCGTCTGGTCACTGGTTGATGGATTTGACTGGAATCATGGATACACCACCAAGACCGGACTATATTTCGTGGATATGGGTGCTCAAGGAAGAACAAGATATCCACGATCTTCAGCCAACTTTTACAAAGCGCTGATCGCTAACAGAGGTCTCGACGACAACCTTAAGAATTATAGGGCGTGTAAGTTTTTATCAGTTCATTGTCATCATCATCATCATGACTCCTCAGTTTCCTGTAGAGCATGCCTACAGCCAAATCAAACCAAAGCCAAGTAGTTTGGCAATCAATCAATCAGTCAATCAATAATCTTCACATCCCCAAGGAGCATAGGCCTTCAGCAAAAACACACCAAGCCCTTCTCTTGCACGTCATCAGCTAAAGGTGTTTCCATATCTTCCTTCTCATTTTGACATCTGTCTCCAGTTCTGTTTCCTTTGCGTTTTTCTATTTGCCTCTTCTCCTATTACCCTGGGGATTCCAGAACAAGGACTGCATGATAATATTATCAGCATGTTTCCTCAGTGTGAATTACTGTACTGTTTAGTATACAGTGTCGGCGTCTATGGCCTAATGGATATGAACGCAGTTTCATAATCCAGATATACCAGGTTCGAAACCTGCTGCAGGCGGTTTGGTAGCAGATCGCTTTGTGTGGATTTTTAACAATGGCATAAACGCCGTACCGTTCAGAAAGCAATGGCAAAGTACTGAATGAAAAAAAAATTGCCTAGAAAAATCACAAACAGCCAATAAAAGCTGGGGTTGATTGCCACATCCAGTAAATACATACTTATTACTGTACTGTTTAGTATACAGTAATGGCTATACAGTTTTGTAACATTTATTTGCTGTATTAAATATTTAATACATACTGTACTTATATTTTTAGACATACTGTATATATTTTTTTACATTTTATATACTTTTTTACTTAGTCATTCCTCATCTACCGTGAGATGTAGAGGTTTGGAAGAGAAAGTGTCATTTTATATACCGTATGTAATTATACATTTAATACAGAGTGAGAAAGAGAAGATTCGAAGGAAATATAAATGTACATTTCTGTTCAAACGACGTAAGTACAAATATATACAATGCAAATCGAGTTTACCATCCCTAATTAAATAACGACGTGTATGTGAAACGACATATAACGGCGCAACGTATATGGAAGACTTTCTGTATGTATTAAGTGTTTCTTACTGAGAAAAGCTCTACTGAAAAGAAAAGGATTTTAACGGTAGGATCTGTTCTTCCTCACCCGAACAGCAAACCACGTCACTATTCACACCTTGATACCTGTTCACTATCATGTACCTGCAAGTGTGTGTATGAGTACTTTTAGAATTCCCTCATTAGAGAATTGCCATATCGCTAACATCATGTCTAATTTCAATCAAGAAAACCAAATAGCTAGACAGAAAGGTCTTTTATATTTGGATATGAGCCCTAATATAACCGACAGACCCTGTGTCTAGATTAAACAGGCGCGCTTGGCCGAAACAAGGCAAAATTTTATTTTAAAAAAAATATATATTTTCCCACCACAGTTGCAATCTTTTCATGGCACGCTCCGGGCGGGAACTGAACTGCGCCTCATGAAACAACGCGCATTTCTTCCCAGTATACATAATAGCGAGGTATGGCACTTTCAGAAATATTCCTTACTCTGTTGCTCTACAGAGACAAAATCTCTCGAATATTTCCCATATATTTTAAGACGTTCGGATAAGTATGAATAATTGTCTCCACCATATATGTATATATTTAGCCAGAGAAGCCTCATTGTGCATAATTAATGCTGCTTCCATGCCTTCATGCCACTGTTTCTGTGTTTCTGAACTTCTAAAGGAAAATTGAAATGAATGACAAGACCAGACGAGAATTTAGTGACGTCATCAATTTATACAGAAGAAGGAGCACAGCATAATTATTTCCCGCCATTTATTGACGTGTGTAGCGTCCGATTGACAGAGTTGTTAGAGCGCTGGCCTCTCGCGACAAAGGTGTCGGGTTCGATTCACGGTATTGATACGCTTCAGTCTACCCATCTGTAAATGGATACCAGAGTATACACTTGGGATTAGGGAAGGAAAAAGCAGCGAGGAAGGGAACTGGTCACCCCCCCCCCCCCACCTCTCGATGCTGGTATAGTGAAGTCTCAAACACTTCATTCCACTACGGCAGTATCTGCTATGGGACGTACTCGTGTAGTTCTCTTTACAAAGCTACAAGAAAATGTAGACAAATACCATGGTTACTACTATTTCAGATCCTGCTGACCGCGACGAGTTCTACTATGGAAAGTTTCCAGACAACTTCCTGTGGGGCGTGGCAACTTCAGCATATCAGGTTGAAGGTGCATGGAATGAAGACGGTGAGTTAGTTACTTAGACAAATTCGTGACACCTGTAAAGTCATCATCATTTTCACTTACCTGTAAGCTACTTACGGAACATAGAGCCACCACTTTAGCTAGTCCACTTACACCAAGGACGTCTGCACTAAGCATTCACATGCCCTTGTAGAGGGAGCTTCTGTTGTAGTTTGTTTTACATGATGAGGCTGTCAGCCCCACACACAACCTCTTATTGTCACCTTATAGGGAGCTTCTGTGGTAGTTTGTTCTACATGATGAGGCTGTCAGCCCCTACCCAACCTCTTATTTGTCACCTTATAGGGAGCTTCTGTGGTAGTTTGTTCTACATGATGAGGCTGTCAGCCTCACACACAACCTCTTATTAGTCACCTTATAGGGAGCTTCTGAGGTAGTTTGTTCTACATGATGAGGCTGTCAGCCCCACACACAACCTCTTATTAGTCACCTTATAGGGAGCTTCTGAGGTAGTTTGTTCTACATGATGAGGCTGTCAGCCCCACACACAACCTCTTATTAGTCACCTTATACACCTGCCTGATGGTGCAGCAGTTATCAATTCAGACACTCCCATGAACTACCTGGGGCACCTGCGACATGCACAAACGTTATGTGGATTACCTCCATTAGCGCAGTCTACGGCCTAGCTTCCTTGCATGAAGACACCAGTGAACATACGCTTCTATTTAACTCGTCTCTGTGTCATAATATCCTGCTCCATTCAGATGTATCCTCGTACATTAGTTCACTCCAAGTGTCCGTTCTCCCCGAACGTCTTGTCCTTTACCTTTGCTCTTTCTCCGCGGACTCCATGTTATGGTATGACCTCAGCTATTTCTAGTGGCATCACTATATAAGCAAAGGAATGAATGTGCTCCGAGGGATGTAACCCACTTCATGCAAAGCCTTACTATTGCTTATATTGTGATATCACCAATTTACAGCTTATTGTGTAGGAAACAAGTAAAGACTTTCATAAATGGATGATTGGGTCGAATAAAATGATCGAAATGGTACGACGAGATTAGCAAAGAGAAACTGATGGAAAACATTGGACAAATACCAGTACAACAATTAAAAGATGTTGGGCTTGGCTAAAACACACAGTGAGGAAACAGACTTAAAATATTACAAGGCAATACTCGTTTAAGATTTTCCAGGTCGAGATAAAAAGAGAATGACCGAAAAAACATGGAGACGGGAAATGATACAAATGTCTAACTACCTAACCTATTTCTGGATTCGTCTTCGTTTTTATGTTGGGTATGCCATTCTGGAATTTGGTGCCAGGAAAGGTATTTCTTTTTGGTTTTCTCTGTCTTGTCAATCAGTTTAGAGCAGGAGTCGGCAGCTTCTCGATCGTGACCCGCCGGTCTGTCCCAGTACATCATTTGGTAAATTTCTAAGTCATGGACGGAAACAAAAATCTTTAACCCAGGTAAATTTCTAAGTCATGGACGGAAACAAAAATCTTTAACCCAGGTAAATTTCTAAGTCATGGACGGAAACAAAAATCTTTATCCCAGGTAAATTTCTAAGTCATGGACGGAAACAAAAATCTTTAACCCAGGTAAATTTCTAAGTCATGGACGGAAACAAAAATCTTTAACCCAGGTAAATTTCAGACTAGCCCTCTCTTCTTAAGGCACATTGTCTCCAGGTTTAAAGGTACTTTCATCTCATTCCTAGTAAAGCACCCGCAAGGTAGCTTACTAAAATCCACTTTATTCGTGAACTTTATCAGATAAAATCCATCTTTTTCTTTGAAGTGAAGTTAACTTCGGTAAAATATCATTTAGTTTTAATTTTTCACCTCTCTGCCCATATACATTTACCTACACCAGACCACAAGATCTTTCATATTTGAATAAGCGCCCTAATATAACCGACTTACCTTGTGTCTAAGTTCAACAGGACGCGCTTCGCCAAAAACAGGCAAAACTACTTTTAAAAAAACAACATTTCTGCCGATATGATTGCACGAACTCGTGGGACAGAGATAAAAGAGACATAAAGGCTGGTTTTATTCCAGATACCAAATACTCTGATACCTAATAAAAAATATATAAAAAAATATTTTAAACACAGGCTTTTAATGCACTAAAAAGCCACAGATAATGTTTCAAGGATTTTATAGCTTGCAGTAAAAAAGTGTAACATCAAATTGACAAAAAATTTTCTTCATTTTAGTGTTATTTTTTTTTTTGTTGTTTTTAAATTTAAGTCAGATGTAATCGATCCGCTAATGACATTATCAGTGTGCGATAAACGAGTCAAGAGCACAGGAGGCGAACTTCATTATACAGTATATTACACGGAAAGTTAATTTTTTTTTTTTTGGTTTTATTTCTTTTTAAAATTTTGATGAGTTGTAAATTACATTTTAAAAAATGTAGTTGTCAGTTGTGTATATCTGTGCACGCGCATGCGATAGTGTGTATGTGGAGAGGGGGGAAGTTTTAATATTTCTCTCAAGAGAGACAATCTTGTTGGAAAGAATACACCTAGATTATTTGCAGTTATCGCCCATTTCACTGATGATACAATACAAACAAAAGAAATTAATATTAATTTTAATGTTATTCATTTTATTATTTTTACGACTGATTACTATATTGTCATAGGGAATACACAACCATGCCACGTTTCAGAGCTATTGCTCATCTTGAAGTGATTGAAAAATCGATTGCAAGATTTGAAGATGACAATAGAGTGACAAGAGAGTGACATACGTTGCAATTTAAAGAAAAGCCTGTAAAAACAGATATTATTTTATTAAGGTAGATCTTTAGAAAGCTCACTGTTTCTAAAGTAGATCCTCACAGTTCGCTGGTTTAGAGCAGTGCTTTCCAACCTGTTGTCCGCGGACCACTTATGGTGCGAACGAACGAACGAACTTTATCTTCAAAGGGTTAAGAACGCGGGGCATTATCAGGTGTTCTGCGGCTGCGTATCGATTTGGTATTAAGTGCTTTGATTTTGCTCTGATCCTCGCTATGTTTTTAGTGATCGTATATTATATGCGATACTTTGTTAACACTTTGACGGACACGGAGGATGGTGAAATTTAAAAAAAAAAAATGCAGTATGAACTTTTAGACTTTTTGGAACAGTGGAAGCATAATTTCTGCATTCAAAAAACCTAATTTTGGTTCATTAAGGAACTATCTTTGGGTTGCGGTTTTAACCGGCATTGCGCCAGCGGAGCACAAAACGTGATGTATTATGACAATGGCGGCTATTACCACCATAACTTTACTATTACATTACTATTACCTTACAGTTTCCTTGCCATCTGGCAAATAATTAACAACTTGTGTTATTGAATATACACCTATTCATCTATTGAAAACAGTTAAGTGTTTATGGCATTGCGATATTTCATGTAAGCTGGTGGTCCGCAACTTATATGTAGTTGTAAAAGTGGTCCTTAGATGTAAAAAGGTTGGGAACCACTGGTATAGAGACTTTACTCTAGCTTAGAACACCTCTAGATATAATCAACTTCTGGATGTCGTAGGAGTCATAAGGGTCTTTTATATTTGGACATGCGCCCTAATATAACTGACTAGGTTGAACGGGAAGCGCCTCGCCAAAACGAGGCAACACTTTATTATTTTAAAAAAGTCATATGAGGTGATTCCTGCTACATAATTAATGTTGTCTTTTTATTTATTCCCCCCATCTATCAAGGCAAGGGTCCTAGTATCTGGGACACTTTCGCCCACAACAACAGACTGGCCAGTGGTCAAACTGGAGACGTTGCCTGCGACAGCTACCATCTTTACAACGAAGATGTCAAAATGCTGGAGCATTTAGGGGTTGGTAAAGCTCCTCTACAATATTGTAGTCGTGTACTGTTCTTGTTATGAAAATCAATGTAAGAGCATTCTGGTATTACTTTACAAAATGAAAATACACCTACTAATTTGTCAGTGCAGTCTACAAAAGGGGTAAATGGATAGAATAACCAATTTTTGAAAACATATTTTAATAATATACAAGATGATAAATTGTTAACTTTAATAATCTAAAAGCTCTTCTTCTTATCTTCTTCTTCTCCATCTTCTTCTGATCCCTTTTTGCCCGTTATGGAGCGTGGAACCTCCACTACAGAGGGTCCCTGTGCAGCCTCTTGTTACTACCTGTTACGACATGTATGCCGTACCAGTAATCCTACTCTTTGTTTGTCCACTGAGAGACTCCCTCGAACTACACGGCGTAATTCCTTCTCATGATTCATTTATTATCCTTCACATCTTCCCCCTCCTCCACCCCTCCAGGAGCATAGACCCCCAGAAAACACATGCCAAGTCCTCCTGGCCTGTGCCATCAACTCAAGATCTGTCATTTTTCTTCTTTATATCCTTCATTTCTGTCTCCAGTTCTCTTTACCATGTGTTTTCAGGCAGCGTCTCTACCTGTCCTACCATGGGGATTCCAGAATACAAACTACATTGTAAACTAATTATTTCTGCACGTTTCTTTCCAGGTTGATTTCTACCGGTTCTCTATCGCATGGAGTCGTGTGTTGCCAGATGGGACAACGGCAACGCTGAACCAAGCTGGTATTGACTACTATAACCGGCTTATTGATGCACTGATAGCCAAAAAGTACGTGTCAAGTTTGAAATGTAGGCATCATGTTGGCCTTTCCCTTTATGACAATTAATAACTCTAGAACCATTTTAGTATTTCTAATGAAAAGCAGGGATTAAGAGATTTTGCAGTATATTTTTCACTGGGTAGAAATCTTCTGACTTATTCGATAGCATGCCAGTAGTTCACCCAAACAAGCACTTTTCGTGGATTCATCGTGATGACCAATAACCAGGGGCGCTCTTAAAATATTTGGCACCCAAGACGTATACTTCATTTGACACCCAGCCCCACACCCCCCCAAAACCCCCCCCCCCCTCCAACACCCACCCCCCCCCCCCCCCCCCCCCCACCCCCCCCCCCCCCCCCCCACCCNCCACCCCCCCCCCCCCTTTTTTTTTTCATTACATAACTAAACAGAAAAATGTATCTTGCATCCAAGTAGATTTTTTAACGTTACATTACTGTTAAAATAGTGCGCGATGGCGGACCGCCCCGTCGCAGCTCTGTTAGAACGCCACTGCCAATAACCATTCAGTATTTGTAGTTTATTTCAAGGCTTAGTGATTGCCCAAGCTGCTGGAGAGTTCATACATATATTGTAGATATCGTATTTGTGAATGGCAATCAAGAAGGATTCGGAAGTGGTGCAGAGACGGCCGAAAGAATTGTGGATTGCTGAATCATCGTATGTAACCTAGGAAAGCTATAGATTGGCACCTGCATGTTCGAACTGTGAAGGTTAATAACAAAAAAGAAGGACATATGTGATAAGGCTTTTCATGTTTTGAAATCCCCATCATAAAAAGAGGGTGAGCTGCCTCAGCTTTAGCGTAGCTTTTGAAGAGGCCAAGGATTTTGCCAAGCGCAGATACGGGAATAGGTGGTGGGCAGAACGTCCGTGCCACTATGGGAATGATGCATGTTTCCAGCTCAGCAGACGTTAACGGGTGGTAATCTTTGGACTTGGCACAGGTCGCGACAGACTGAGATGTCATCTGTTCAGCAGGTTAAGGATGAGAAGTACTGATGTGTGTGGCTATGGCAACGATGGAGTGACTCCTGAGCGTCTACTTCAAAAGTGCCCAGCGTGTGAGGAGCGGGGAGAGCGCTAGTAGCCATCGCCGGAGCCATTCATGGAAACACTCTACAGAAATATGAATTGCATGAGGGTTTGGAGTGGCTAAGAGGTATGGCGTCCGCCTCGAGTTCTAGAGGTACCAGATTCGATTCTCAGTTGAGGGAATATAATTTATGGAAATTTGTTTTTCTGAACCAGTGGTCCTAATGATGTCCTACTCCCTCATGGTCTCCTGGGTAGTGAGATCGGATGCCTAGCCTTCTCGGATAAGGGCGAAAAAAATTAGAAGGTCCCATGTGCAAGTTGCGCACGTTAACAATCCCACGACAGTTGGAAATCGTAAAGAGTAGGCCTATCAGGCCGCTTCCCTGGTAAAATTTACAAATTAGAAACCTACACATCACAATAATATTTATAGAATGTGCGATTCCTAAACACATTGGAATTCTCGCCGGTGTTACGAGGTTCATGCACTTTGCTGAGATCCTCACTGTGTGATCTAAGTGACGAGATCGGAGCACTGATGTAGTCCGTGTGCAATGAAGATAGTCCTTAAAACCAAACCAAACCAAACCAGGCTGACAACTACTTTCCTTGGACATGTTCAAGTCGACGTCTGAAAGTGAAAGAAATCTCCAGAGTAAAAGATAAGAGGAAACTCCAAAAAACATATAGAGAAGGTCCTTAATAAGAGATCTACAACGATTAAATAGAAATTAAAAGAACCTGAATGGATCGTACAGATGAGAAGGTCTACACTCCACAGGGTGGTGAAGGATGTTATTATGTTAATGACGTGCAATAGCTCCACAATATAATCGTAAGAGTTTTGTATAGGGTTGAATTGATCGTGTCAAACCAACTGAAGACAAACATCTCGATGAAACAAAAACATGTACAGGAAATTTAAGGTTTCTTATATTTTGTTTTAAGTCATTTAATCCCGTTGGTTCCCTTGAGAGTAGAGGCTAATGACTCAATGCTACCAATTTTCTCATGTTTCTCCGGTTGTCTCCATCTTTCCTCCGATGTATCGTCCATACTAAAATTCTGTACTAGTGTCTCAACGCCATGTGTCTATTTATTTTACTTATCTACTTCCTCCTCTGGGTTCCTCGGCAAAGCCATGAAGATATTTTTATCGCCGTTGGTTTCCACAAAGTACCCCCAATCAACAACCAATCAGGTTGTCTCATGTATTGCTTAGCCGGTATTGATTATAGATTCTCTCTGGCTGTGCCCAGGGCACTTACCGGAGGTCCAGAGACAACTAAGAAAGGTGTCACGGATTGCCTCACCTTAGCTCTGCAGTAGTGGTCTACGATTGGCCAAAACGCAAGACTATCTAAAATGGATCGTCAAAGGTGTCTACCTTCGAACAAGATTACTCTCGGCAGAGTTGTATACTGTTCAAAAAAAGAAACTTTTTTGGTGTTACTAAGATATTCGCTGATTGGACATCAGTCAACCTATCGACTGTGTCCATCTGGTCATTAACCTTTCGTGGTTACCTGAATTGTACTCACCTCATGATTCGTGAGGTCATGAAAGAGGTCAAGGTCAAAACAACATTTTTGACAATAACTCGTGACAGGTTCATGAGAATCCCGTGACACTTACTGAACACAAAACTCTCTGACCATATTATTGAATGCCTATTAAAGATTGACGCTCCTCGAATAAATTCAGTTGAAAATTCAATGCGCAAGTATGGCTCATCTCACTATATAACAACGACTCATCATCATTGGACGTTTACAGACTGGACAGTCACAAAGTGTAGTGGCCAGACAATTTAATGTGGTTAGAAGCACCATTAGTCGCCTTTGGAGGCGATTTCAAGAAACTGGCTCAGTGGCAGACCGGCCGCGCAGTGGAAGACCCAGAGTCACAACTCCTGCCGAAGACCGCTTCATACGGCTGCGTCACCTCAGGAATCGACTTGCATCTGCGTCCTCCACAGTCCAGTCAATGTCAGCAGCTCGTCGAATTTCAGATCAAACGGTCAGGAACCGGCTGCACGACTCTGGTCTTTGGGCTAGAAGACCCTACAGAGGTCCTGTTCTTACGGACCGGCATCGCCAGAACCGACTGCAGTGGGCGAACCAGCATCGTCAATGGACCGTTGGGAATGACTGGAGACGGGTTTGGTTTAGTGATGAATCATTTTTTGTGCTCCAGCGACACGATAGACGGAGAAGAGTTTACCGCAGAGTCCATGAGCGCTACGCCCAGAACAGCGTTGATGAGGCTCCTCCTCATGGTGGTGGAGGTGTACTGATGTGGGGGGCGATCAACTTCATGGGAAGAAGTGACCTGGTGCAAATTGAAGGACGCCTGAATGCCCAACGATACGTCGCTGAAATTCTTCGTCCTCACGTCCTTCCACTTCTGGCTGCACGAGGGTCGATTTTTCAGCAGGATAACGCTCGACCTCATGTGGCACAACTCACCACCCAGTTCCTCGCTGACAACAACGTCCAGACCATTCCGTGGCCAGCCATGTCATCAGACATGAACCCCATAGAACACTTATGGGATGAACTCGACAGACGACTCCGCCAGCGAGACGTGGCTCCAGCCAATCTCCGACAGTTGTCTCTTGCACTGCGGGAAGAGTGGGCAGCCATCCCACAACAACAGATCCAACGGCTAATCGGATCCATGTCAAGGAGATGTCGTTCTCTGATAGAGGCCAGAGGAGGCCACACACCTTACTGAAACGGAGGCCTCAATCGCAAAGAATAAAAAACCAAACCAAATTTAATGAACATCATTTCATTGTTAAAGTCTGAAAGTTTCTTCATGCCAAGATTGAAACATTAAATTCCGTAAAATAAAATTTTGGTACAAGTAATTGAAATTTGGTGTAAGTCCAGCGAAATTCATTACCACTGCAATAACGTTTGCTTTCACACGTAAAATAACTGAATTAACTATGATTGTTGTTTTAAAATAATATTTAACGAGGGGGCCTTTCTCCATACAACTCGTCTAATGTAGGCGGTCAGTGTTGATTCCTTGCTTTAGTGTAGAACTTTCGTTTTTCAGCTTCGTATCATGAACAGTCTGATAGCTTCGTTCCACTATGTTTAGGCAAAATAAAGAGAACAAATGCCTCTGCTAAGTACATTTGTGGGCTGCAAATTAACAGGCGCATTGTCTCGCTGTCCACCCACCAATGTTAGCCTCTCTGAATAATTATATTCTTGAGTATGCACAGCTCACTCAGGGAAGATGATTAGAAATCACCAATTTTATTCTTCTGGGTATAAAGCTGGGAAAATATGTGCTTGAACAACGAATGCAATGATTTGCATGAATTACAATTAACAAGATACATATATCTCACAAAATGACATTATACACTTTAGGCACCTGTGATGTAATCATCACTCATCACTGCTCCATTCGGAGTCTGAGGTTGCTGCTGCTTTCGCATTTCTGAGCGAATTAGCATAAAACAAACACCAGCGCTTGCTGTAGTGGTTTATGAACATACTAATTTCATATGTTGAGGTTGTCAGCCTCATATATAACCAATTAGCAAGGAAAACGTGTCATATTCACATGTGTAAAATAAATGTTTACACTTAACCCAAAGTAACTTTTGGGAACACAATCTCCTGGCACAGTTAGAATGGACACTAGCAACTTGATGCTTTCGAATCACTTGGTCTGGGAAATGTTAGTATTCCTCATATGACGGGTGATCTATTTCCTTAGGTCTCCAGTCTTTGTATTTAAAAAATGCGGGTTTACTTTTATATTTCAAAGTTGCACAAATACTTCGATCCTGGTCCTTTAAGTTTCCAGTATTTGTATTTAAAAAATGCGGGTTTACTTTTAAGTTTTAAAGTTGCCCAAATACTCTGATCTGTCGCTTATAATTTTGGAATCCTTTGTCCAATTCTTCTCTTTCTGGCTCTGATGAATTGCTAGCTTGGCGTTGCGATGCAGTGTGATTTGTGACTCCGATGTCGATTTCTCAGTTGAAATCCCAGATTGTACTTTTAAACTCACTTCCAATGATAGTCAAAATCTATTCCGTCTCTCAAATCAAGCCAATCGTCAGATCTTTAGACTATATGTGTCGGGGGTTAATTTTACCCTCCCCCCCCCCCCCCCCCCGTGTATTTTAAAATAAAGAATGTCTTTCTTTATGCTGTTTTTGCAAGCAATGACATTGGAGAATTTTTCAAAACAACTGTAGGAGTTCGCCAGTGATGTATCCTGTCCCCAGTGCTCTTTAATATATATCTAGAACATATTATGCAGGAGGCTCTCTTCGATTATAAAACAACCATATCGATTGCAGGCCGACCTCTTTGCAATCTACGTTTCGCTGATGATATCGATCTTATAGCTGGAACAGAATCAGAACTTCAAGACCTTACCTCTAGACTGGAGAAAGTAACAAGAACGTATGTGATGGAAATTAACATAGAAAAATGCAAGATATTGGTAAATAGCCATAAGAAACATGTTCCGACCAACATTACGTTAAATGGGCAAACGTTAGAAGAAGTAAACACATTTAAATATCTCGGGTCCACTATATGTAGTGATGGAAGATCAAGTAAAGAAATCAAGACAAGACTTGAGATGGCCTCAGCTGCCATGACAAGGCTGCATGTGATCTGGAAAAGTAACAACAGTTTTCCTGTGAAGATCAAATTATACAAATCACTTGTATTATCTATTCTCTTGTATGGGTGTGAGGGCTGGACACTCACTGCAGATACGGGGCGAAGGATTCAGGCTTTCGAGTATAAATGTTATAGAAGAATTTTGCGCATTTGCTATAAAGAGCACAAAACAAATGTCTATGTTAGAGAGAAAATAAACACCTATGCAGGCCACCAAGAACCACTTTTGTCAATAGTGAAACGTCGAAAGCTTGCCTGGTTTGGGCATGTGTCACGAAAGGGTGTTGAAGTTATTGAAATCTAAAGATATCCTGGAGAAAAAGATGTATCAGATGATACCAGGATAGTGCCAGATAAGAGACTGGTCTTACAAGAAATACCCCCTTTTCTGAAAAGAATAAGGGTGTATTGACATCAAAGGTAGAATCCAGCTGTATAAACCTACATGTGTGATGAGAGTGGATGTCCTGAAAGTCTATTTGCTCCCTCTCAAGATCCTCCCCTGATATTATGTGTTATTATTATTATGGTTATTATTATTATTTACTATGGCTAATTATACGAGGGGTGCTAATTATGGCCTATCTATATATAATGTGTATCAACAAAACTTGGAACTCAATTTAAATAATTTCAACAAGTCTGATGGTACATATTTACAATTTATTTAACCTATACCGTTTCTCTTTTCGGTTAGGTAAATTAGAAGAAACTCAAATGTATTTACAACATAAAATAAATAAACATAGAAAATCTTAATTATCAAACAGAATCCTGTACTTAAGTTTCTACTTTTCTACACAGATTAATATTATAATTCAATATGGTTTGTCACTAATGTTGAACTGTGAAGGTAGTAATAGATACATTCTGTTCATAAGTAATCATCCTTCACTGTGTTTTTATTACTTTATATTTTATTTTCTAGTGGTATATGATGAATAGGCTGACCAGTGGCTTTGTGTTGCCACTTAACTTGTATTGTAGAAATCAATCACACTCCCGCCATGGACTAACACGTCTGTGAATTGCCAGGCAGTGGAAGCTGGGTAACTGGCTCCAATGACTTCAAGAGCACTCGCACCTCAGTGTCCAACAGAGATAGATGATTCATATACTTCTGGTAGTTTGTAGGATAAAACCTGGAATACAAATAATTACAACCCCTGTATGGTCCAGCACTATTCTGTCCTCATATACAATGGACATAACAAACAGTGTCAGACATTGTGCTAACATATGCACAGGACAATTTACCTCACTACCACTCACAGCCAGTTAACTGTGACTACAATTTCCTTATAAATCCTAAGTTAGATCCCTTTGTCCCTGATCTGCCTCCATACAATGATTTGGTCTAGTATAAAATACTAAGTAATACCTTGATCGATTCATTACAACACTTCCTGTCATCCTTCCTTATGTTCCGGATAAGTGTGTCGTTCCTTTAATAAATACTCCTTTAAATACTTTGTCAAACTTTCAGTCGTACTTTGGTCATCATTCTCAGTTATTTTATACATTTCACAAGGCTGGCTTTTCCGCTAAAAGGTTACACATGCTTGTATTTCAGCCTGCAGCACACTCGACCTGTAATTTTCTTAACACATGCTACACACTTCTGTGGTAAAGTGCGATATTATAAATATTTATAGGGGACTTAGTGTACTGACTGAGATTAGCTGTGAAGGTATCTGTATCTAATAAGGGTAGTGTATTACAGATGACCTTACTTGCTACCACATATTTATACCTCAGTCAGAATTATTCTGGAATATTGTGATGACTACGTTGAATGTCTAGGGTATGTATATGATGAAGTGTAAGTCACAACAACAACAGACAGATAAACAATTTAATTTATTCCACCACACGTGACAACACTGTGACACTCACACACATTTAACACTCTATAAGACTATTCTTAAATGAGGCACTGGTAAATTTTCAAATATAAATATGTATTAATTACTGTCACTAATATATATGTGTCCTGATTCAAATACAAAGTGAACCAGGAATCACAATCAATTTTAATTACAAGTTATATGTACACAATTTATCAATATGAATCTTGTAGTGACAAATTTTATTAATATTATCCTATGTGTGTCAGTTGTGTAGTAGTAATATGAGGTAATACTGGTTTTGTTTTTTCAAGCTATGTTGTTATTTGTCATCATGACTTCAAGTGTTTGTTTCTGTTGGAACTAGTATTGGAGATGTTCTCAGTTCCGTTCATTAAAACAATTAATTTCCCCTCTTATTTTTATACAATGTCAGTTTAAGATGGGGTTACATAATGTTGAGCTCCGCTGGCCACATAGGCTTATCTTTCGTGATGGCGGCAGGAAAAGACTCCTCTGCTCGATTGCTCCCCTGTGTTCTGGAGACACCTCACTGTTTGCTATATGGACCAAGGAGTATGCTGTCCCCTCTGGATTCAGCAAAGCTCTGACCAGGTGCTGCTCAATAACTTTAGGACCACAGTCCCTGAAACAAGAAGGTTGTACCTCCTACTTCAGAACTAATTTATACTCTATTTCTACACTGAGCACAATACATAACAAACACTGAGTTCAGAGCGGTAGGCCAACTGCTATCTTCATCTGAAACAATTTTCACCAGTATATTCCTCCCTAATGGTTATTACGCCTCTGCAATTCCAGCATTATTTCTTTCTAGTCAATAATATAGGTGTCAGTGTACTGTTTGGCAATTCCATGTAGTTTTACTTTCCTCCGACACCTTCTGTTCAGGCTGGAGCACTATATAGGCTTTACCTCATGTTCGCTACTGAACCACACATATATACAGACATAAATTATCAATTTACATTCAATTTTCATTAAAAAGATATCAAATATTTCAAGCTTACCACAATTCATGGAAATATTACAGAATTACGTTGACTGGCAATGAATATAGCACAATTTCGATCTGCCGATGTCCCAGGCTTTTATTTAGAAAAATATGCACTGGCGCTCAACGCACTGGTTCTGTAGTAAGTTTATTTGCAAATGTGGTGCTGACCTGACGCCTCTGATTGACTATATTGGCAGGTCTAACCAATCGTGCCATGTTTACACAGCTTTTCAAAAAAGTACTCCTACTCACGTTTCCCCTAACAACAAAGAAGTAGTATTTATAGTCCGACTAATCGTGTTTAGCCTTACATTTATTTTCCGCCAATCAAATAGGAGGTAACATGTCAGCCTATTTCCCGTACAATGGTGTGTTGAAAATCTGCCACTGAGCGATTCTGATTTGGGTGTTGTCTGACATCCCTCACTATTTCTTTTGGCTATAATTGGTTATTTCCTAGACTATTTGCGTAACGTTTAACATATTATTTGTCAGCAAGTCCTAAGGAACCCAAATATATAAATTTAATGGGGCTAAGGGGCTGCGTTCAAAATATGCAGTTTCTTACCAGGATAGTCGTGCTGTTGCCACCTCCTCACTTCCAAACTTTAGGGTGTCTGCTGTACTGTCATACTAATGTCAGGATTTCAGACATAAAACAGTAGAATGTCATGTTTCCTAATAAGCGTTTTGTAAGTTTTTTAAAACCTAACTCTCGTTTTATCACTGTCGATTTGAAAAAAAAAAAAGCTAGTGCTTGTGGCCTTACACGCGTGATGGTAGTAATTGTGTATCGCGAGACTGTGTTAGTATTGCCTGCGTTCCGGCTTTCAGCCTCTCCCTTTCTTTCTATCTTTAGTCCATCTGTCTTTCGTTTTTTTTTTTTGGTAACGTAGTGTATAAAATGACATGAATGGAATTTTAAATCTAGGTCAGCTGCGTATCTCAAGGTTTTTCTTAGAAAGGCAGTACGCGTTTTATCGTAGAAGGCGGGTATTGAAGCAGTAGGCTTTTACTATCAACGTGAAACGTTACAATTTGCAGACGAAGTAGAAAACAAGGGGGATTTCGAGTACAGTCATTGTGACAGCACTGTTCTTTACCATTCTTCTTTCCTTTTATTGAAGTTATTTGTTAGGCTTTACATTTACGTTTTAATTTATATATGTGGATTAGAATATTTCACGACATCTCCCCTCTTAAAAGAGACATCTATTGTCAGTCCTTTATTCTATATACACATAGATAAATGTAAGTCAACTTGACTTTACTCTGCTGTTGTGCTATCATGGTTTTATGTAGTTGGGTCCATTCAGAGTAAGCACTACTCATGAAATCTGCCTCAGACCTCTACAACCAATAATATTTTTTCGGTTATGTTACTGAACAGCCGCAAGTGTGACTGCTTGTCTTAATGCTGCTTCACAACCGGTATTCACCATTTCTCTTCTCTGAGTCTGCGCAAGGACATGTCCAGAGAACATTAGATTTTCCCCAAAATGTACGTTATGAGGAGATAACATATACCTGGTGATAGCAGAGTTTTCGTAGTGGATCCCATAATCTTCTTATTAGCCTGTATGAAACATTCGGAATATCCTCAATCAAAGAGGCAACTCAGGGATTCATTACGTTCCTCCGAATTGTTTACATCCAACAAGTTTGTCTGATCTCAGGTTTTACTGGAATCTGATAGCATCCTTTACTCAGATCCACTTTTGAGAAATATTTAGCTTTATTTAGTCTGGCAAACAGCTGATTTGTATCCGGCAATGGATCCACCTGTCCTTCTGTAATAGCATTCAGTCTCCTGTAATCTATACAGAGTCTATGTTCTCCAGGGGCTTCCTTAAGAGTACAACACCGGAACTATACGAAGACTCACTGTGCGAAATAATTCCTTCCTTCAACAGATAGTCTATCTCTTCCTTCAAAGCTTTCTCCTTAGCAAAAGGAATCGAATAGGGTTTCATACAGACAGGTGTGGGGTCTATCAGCTTCATATCATATTCCAATAAGTTTGTATGTCCTGGTCGGTCTGTTAACACCTCTGCATGATTATCTAGAACCTGTTGCACTCTCTCTTTCTGAGTTTTCGTTAAATGTGTACTGATTTTCACCTGTGCCGCTGTCTCACAGGGGTGTAATGGATATTCAAATGATGAAAGTGGTTCCTTTTTCATCTCCATGGCAATGGACAAGGTCAACAAGTGTGTCTCTTCCTGATGTTCTCTTTCCAAATATTTCTTCAGGAGATTCACATGATAGATTTTTTCTTTCCCCTTCTTATCTATCTTATAATTTGTTCTAGACACCTTCTCTAGAACTGTATATGGACCTTGCCATCCAATTTGTAACTTATTCTGACTACCGGGGAGAAGAAGCAGTTTCTTCTCTCCCACAGCCAAATCTCTGTCTTTCGCCTTCCTGTTATAATAGGCAGCATGTTTCTTCCTGGCTTGTTTCAAATTTTCATTGGCAAGTTTCCAGCCAGTTTTTAAACGAGTGGTCAGCTCATTCACATATTGGTATGAGGATGTAATATTTTCCTCTGCTTTTTCATCAGTCCACGTTCTTAACAGCGTTACATATGGACCTTTAATTTTGTGGCCTTATTTGTCCATGCACCGGTATGGTCTCTTCCACTCAAAGCGCTATAGTGATGATTTTTCTTCCCAGAATTATCAGTCACAAAACGACCGCTACCAATTCTTTTCTTGGGGCTGTCTCCCCACTTAGAATTCTTGATGAGAGATTTCCTCTCTACATCCTCTTCCTCCAGTTTGTTTAAGTCCGATTGAGGGATTTTCGGCTTATCCTGGGGTAAGACATCTTTTTGCACTCTCCGCATAGTGGCCACTGTAAAACAGTTAATTGAAGCTTGTCCGTGAAAAGGGGCTTCCCATTCCATTTGGTCCACTTTATCAAATTTATTTCTCTTTTTATTTTCAGGCCTAAGTTTGCCCTTTGGCGTGTCCAGGTCCTGATCAATGTTCCCACTTGTGGGTGTTCCCTCATGTGCTATGCTACACCTTTCTACAAAATTCTCAATGTCCCATCTTGCCTTGGGCCAATAATAATTGTGAGCCACCTTTTGGATGATGGTACCTATTTTCTCATGGTCCCCATCTGGTTTCACATGTAGGCTCCTTATTAAGTCTGCCCTATATCTTTTAGGAAGTACCAGCTGTCCCTGACCTTTGGATCTAGCTCCAGTCTTCCTATACATCAACTTGTTTTTCATGTAAAAATCTCCCTTGCCTGGAGTTGTATGACAAGTTGACAATTTCCTGAAACAAGGCTTGAGAGTCTTATCCCCAGCCTGTGCCTTCCTCATCTCTTCTGGAGTGGTATCTAACAGAATATCCTCCTCCTTTCTTGAGGTCGACCTGACCTGAAGGGTGGCCACAACAAGAGGGTTCCTTCTGCAACGGTCAGTGTCATGATTGTTCATCTTACAATTTTTACACCACCTTTTCCCTTGGTTGAAAGATTTTCTTTCATCATATTTCCTTTCATCGAATTGTGGGGTTTTATTTTTATTGTCATACCGTGGCCTATCAAATTGGTGCTTACCTTTGTTTTGATCCCTAGGATCAAATTTATTAAAGTTCTGTGGTGCCCTAAAATTTTCCAACTGTTTCTTTTTGTTACCTGATTCCTCTGCCTGAGCTGCTTGATACCTTTCAGCAACATTTAGCAACTCACCCAGCCTCTCTGCACCTTGTTCCATGAGAAACTTTCTCAGGTCTGGAGCCATGGACTCTCTTAGTTGTTCTATAAGGACCATTTCCTTAAGATCTTGGGTTTTCCCCAGAGAAGTCCATTTCTCCAAGTATGTCTCTATTCGTGCAGAGAACTGGTGGTAGGTTTCACCTGACAGTAGTTTAGCATTCCTAAATTTTTTCCTATAAAATTCTGCGTTCTTTTCATATCTTAACAAAAGAGCCTGCTTTAGCATGTCATAATTTTCCTGATCACCTCTGCTCATTTTGGCAAAAACTTCATAAGCTGCCCCACGAAGACCTTGAGATAACTTTAAGCTCCACCTTTCTCTCTCTAACCCATATGTGGTAGCTAATAGTTCATATCTATTTAGATAGCTCTCAATATCATCGTCTTTCTCAACAAAATGATCTAAATGAAAATTCATAGCTGAGGTTGAGGCTCCCTGACTAGCAGTGGCATCAGAGGTAAAGGGACTGGCACCATTTTCAGGAGCATGGCCCTGAAACTCAAACTCCCTTAGTCGTAACTCATGTTCCCTTTGTAATCTCTTATCTTCTGCTTCCCTTTCTGCAGCTAATCGCTTGTCTTCCCTTTCTGCAGCCTGTCTTCTTTCCTCGGCTTCCCTTTCTGCAGCCAATTTCTTCTCTTCTCTTTCTGCAGCCTGTCTTCTTTCCTCGGCTTCCAATGATTTAGCCTCTTTGTCAGCCTCAATCTGCAACCTCTTAGCCTCAGCCTCAATCTGCAACCTCTTAGTCTCAGCCTCAGCCTCAAACTGTAACTTCTTAATTTCCTTTTCAGCCTCTAACTTTCTTTCGGCCTCTTTTTCTAATCTTCTTTCTTCCCGTTCAATATATTTGTCACATTCCGCCGTGACATAAGCAATCATAATTTGCCCGTCAATTCCTAACTCTTTCGCAGTCTGTACAGCAGCAGATCGAAATTTTGCCAAGTCGGCCATTGTCTAACATGCAATTGTAACAATTCAATCTTTCAATAATTATCTAAGGACACTACAAGCACTGAGAGCTCAACCTTATTTATTTCCACCCAAGGATACCTTTTAATTCTTTTTATTCCCAATATCTATAACAGGAGAAAGTTCAATATCCCTGGAGCGAGACCCCAATATATGTGGTAAAGTGGGATATTATAAATATTTATAGGGGACTTAGTGTACTGACTGAGATTAGCTGTGAAGGTATCTGTATCTAATAAGGGTAGTGTATTACAGATGACCTTACTTGCTACCACATATTTATACCTCAGTCAGAATTATTCTGGAATATTGTGATGACTACGTTGAATGTCTAGGGTATGTATATGATGAAGTGTAAGTCACAACAACAACAGACAGATAAACAATTTAATTTATTCCACCACATGTGACAACACTGTGACACTCACACACATTTAACACTCTATAAGACTATTCTTAAATGAGGCACTGGTAAATTTTCAAATATAAATATGTATTAATTACTGTCACTAATATATATGTGTCCTGATTCAAATACAAATTGAACCAGGAATCACAATCAATTTTAATTACAAATTATATGTACAAAATTTATCAATATGAATCTTGTAGTGACATATTTTATTAATATTATCCTATGTGTGTCAGTTGTGTAGTAGTAATATGAGGTAATACTGGTTTTGTTTTTTCAAGCTATGTTGTTATTTGTCATCATGACTTCAAGTGTTTGTTTCTGTTGGAACTAGTATTGGAGATGTTCTCAGTTCCGTTCATTAAAACAATTAATTTCCCCTCTTATTTTTATACAATGTCAGTTTAAGATGGGGTTACATAATGTTGAGCTCCGCTGGCCACATAGGCTTATCTTTCGTGATGGCGGCAGGAAAAGACTCCTCTGCTCGATTGCTCCCCTGTGTTCTGGAGACACCTCACTGTTTGCTATATGGACCAAGGAGTATGCTGTCCCCTCTGGATTCAGCAAAGCTCTGACCAGGTGCTGCTCAATAACTTTAGGACCACAGTCCCTGAAACAAGAAGGTTGTACCTCCTACTTCAGAACTAATTTATACTCTATTTCTACACTGAGCACAATACATAACAAACACTGAGTTCAGAGCGGTAGGCCAACTGCTATCTTCATCTGAAACAATTTTCACCAGTATATTCCTCCCTAATGGTTATTACGCCTCTGCAATTCCAGCATTATTTCTTTCTAGTCAATAATATAGGTGTCAGTGTACTGTTTGGCAATTCCATGTAGTTTTACTTTCCTCCGACACCTTCTGTTCAGGCTGGAGCACTATATAGGCTTTACCTCATGTTCGCTACTGAACCACACATATATACAGACATAAATTATCAATTTACATTCAATTTTCATTAAAAAGATATCAAATATTTCAAGCTTACCACAATTCATGGAAATATTACAGAATTACGTTGACTGGCAATAAATATAGCACAATTTCGATCTGCCGATGTCCCAGGCTTTTATTTAGAAAAATATGCACTGGCGCTCAACGCACTGGTTCTGTAGTAAGTTTATTTGCAAATGTGGTGCTGACCTGACGCCTCTGATTGACTATATTGGCAGGTCTAACCAATTGTGCCATGTTTACACAGCTTTTCAAAAAAGTACTCCTACTCACGTTTCCCCTAACAACAAAGAAGTAGTATTTATAGTCCGACTAATCGTGTTTAGCCTTACATTTATTTTCCGCCAATCAAATAGGAGGTAACATGTCAGCCTATTTCCCGTACAATGGTGTGTTGAAAATCTGCCACTGAGCGATTCTAATTTGGGTGTTGTCTGACATCCCTCACTATTTCTTTTGGCTATAATTGGTTATTTCCTAGACTATTTGCGTAACGTTTAACATATTATTTGTCAGCAAGTCCTAAGGAACCCAAATATATAAATTTAATGGGGCTAAGGGGCTGCGTTCAAAATATGCATTTTCTTCCAGGATAGTCGTGCTGTTGCCACCTCCTCACTTCCAAACTTTAGGGTGTCTGCTGTACTGTCATACTAATGTCAGGATTTCAGACATAAAACAGTAGAATGTCATGTTTCCTAATAAGCGTTTTGTAAGTTTTTTAAAACCTAACTCTCGTTTTATCACTGTCGATTTGAAAAAAAAGCTAGTGCTTGTGGCCTTACACGCGTGATGGTAGTAATTGTGTATCGCGAGACTGTGTTAGTATTGCCTGCGTTCCGGCTTTCAGCCTCTCCCTTTCTTTCTATCTTTAGTCCATCTGTCTTTCGTTTTTTTTTTTGGTAACGTAGTGTATAAAATGACATGAATGGAATTTTAAATCTAGGTCAGCTGCGTATCTCAAGGTTTTTCTTAGAAAGGCAGTACGCGTTTTATCGTAGAAGGCGGGTATTGAAGCAGTAGGCTTTTACTATCAACGTGAAACGTTACAATTTGCAGACGAAGTAGAAAACAAGGGGGATTTCGAGTACAGTCATTGTGACAGCACTGTTCTTTACCATTCTTCTTTCCTTTTATTGAAGTTATTTGTTAGGCTTTACATTTACGTTTTAATTTATATATGTGGATTAGAATATTTCACGACATCTCCCCTCTTAAAACAGACATCTTATGTCAGTCCTTTATTCTATATACACATAGATAAATGTAAGTCAACTTGACTTTACTCTGCTGTTGTGCTATCATGGTTTTATGTAGTTGGGTCCATTCAGAGTAAGCACTACTCATGAAATCTGCCTCAGACCTCTACAACCAATAATATTTTTCGGTTATGTTACTGAACAGCCGCAAGTGTGACTGCTTGTCTTAATGCTGCTTCACAACCGGTATTCACCATTTCTCTTCTCTGAGTCTGCGCAAGGACATGTCCAGAGAACATTAGATTTTCCCCAAAATGTACGTTATGAGGAGATAACATATACCTGGTGATAGCAGAGTTTTCGTAGTGGATCCCATAATCTTCTTATTAGCCTGTATGAAACATTCGGAATATCCTCAATCAAAGAGGCAACTCAGGGATTCATTACGTTCCTCCGAATTGTTTACATCCAACAAGTTTGTCTGATCTCAGGTTTTACTGGAATCTGATAGCATCCTTTACTCAGATCCACTTTTGAGAAATATTTAGCTTTATTTAGTCTGGCAAACAACTGATTTGTATCCGGCAATGGATCCACCTGTCCTTCTGTAATGGCATTCAGTCTCCTGTAATCTATACAGAGTCTATGTTCTCCCGAGGGCTTCCTTAAGAGTACAACACCGGAACTATACGAAGATTCACTGTGTGAAATAATTCCTTCCTTCAACAAATAGTCTATCTCTTCCTTCAAAGCTTTCTCCTTAGCAAAAGGAATCGAATAGGGTTTCATACAGACAGGTGTGGGGTCTATCAGCTTCATATCATATTCCAATAAGTTTGTATGTCCTGGTCGGTCTGTTAACACCTCTGCATGATTATCTAGAACCTGTTGCACTTTCTCTTTCTGAGTTTTCGTTAAATGTGTACTGATTTTCACCTGTGCCGCTGTCTCACAGGGGTGTAATGGATATTCAAATGATGAAAGTGGTTCCTTTTTCATCTCCATGGCAATGGACAAGGTCAACAAGTGTGTCTCTTCCTGATGTTCTCTTTCCAAATATTTCTTCAGGAGATTCACATGATAGATTTTTTCTTTCCCCTTCTTATCTATCTTATAATTTGTTCTAGACACCTTCTCTAGAACTGTATATGGACCTTGCCATCCAATTTGTAACTTATTCTGACTACCGGGGAGAAGAAGCAGTACCTTCTCTCTCACAGCCAAATCTCTGTCTTTCGCCTTCCTGTTATAATAGGCAGCATGTTTCTTCCTGGCTTGTTTCAAATTTTCATTGGCAAGTTTCCAGCCAGTTTTTAAACGAGTGGTCAGCTCATTCACATATTGGTATGAGGATGTAATATTTTCCTCTGCTTTTTCATCAGTCCACGTTCTTAACAGCGTTACATATGGACCTTTAATTTTGTGGCCTTATTTGTCCATGCACCGGTATGGTCTCTTCCACTCGAAGCGCTATAGTGATGATTTTTCTTCCCAGAATTATCAGTCACAAAACGACCGCTACCAATTCTTTTCTTGGGGCTGTCTCCCCACTTAGAATTCTTGATGAGAGATTTCCTCTCTACATCCTCTTCCTCCAGTTTGTTTAAGTCCGATTGAGGGATTTTCGGCTTATCCTGGGGTAAGACATCTTTTTGCACTCTCCGCATAGTGGCCACTGTAAAACAGTTAATTGAAGCTTGTCCGTGAAAAGGGGCTTCCCATTCCATTTGGTCCACTTTATCAAATTTATTTCTCTTTTTATTTTCAGGCCTAAGTTTGCCCTTTGGCGTGTCCAGGTCCTGATCAATGTTCCCACTTGTGGGTGTTCCCTCATGTGCTATGCTACACCTTTCTACAAAATTCTCAATGTCCCATCTTGCCTTGGGCCAATAATAATTGTGAGCCACCTTTTGGATGATGGTACCTATTTTCTCATGGTCCCCATCTGGTTTCACATGTAGGCTCTTATTAAGTCTGCCCTATATCTTTTAGGAAGTACCAGCTGTCCCTGACCTTTGGATCTAGCTCCAGTCTTCCTATACATCAACTTGTTTTTCATGTAAAAATCTCCCTTGCCTGGAGTTGTATGACAAGTTGACAATTTCCTGAAACAAGGCTTGAGAGTCTTATCCCCAGCCTGTGCCTTCCTCATCTCTTCTGGAGTGGTATCTAACAGAATATCCTCCTCCTTTCTTGAGGTCGACCTGACCTGAAGGGTGGCCATAACAATAGGGTTCCTTCTGCAACGGTCAGTGTCATGATTGTTCATCTTACAATTTTTACACCACCTTTTCCCTTGGTTGAAAGATTTTCTTTCATCATATTTCCTTTCATCGAATTGTGGGGTTTTATTTTTATTGTCATACCGTGGCCTATCAAATTGGTGCTTACCTTTGTTTTGATCCCTAGGATCAAATTTATTAAAGTTCTGTGGTGCCCTAAAATTTTCCAACTGTTTCTTTTTGTTACCTGATTCCTCTGCCTGAGCTGCTTGATACCTTTCAGCAACATTTAGCAACTCACCCAGCCTCTCTGCACCTTGTTCCATGAGAAACTTTCTCAGGTCTGGAGCCATGGACTCTCTTAGTTGTTCTATAAGGACCATTTCCTTAAGATCTTGGGTTTTCCCCAGAGAAGTCCATTTCTCCAAGTATGTCTCTATTCGTGCAGAGAACTGGTGGTAGGTTTCACCTGACAGTAGTTTAGCATTCCTAAATTTTTTCCTATAAAATTCTGCGTTCTTTTCATATCTTAACAAAAGAGCCTGCTTTAGCATGTCATAATTTTCCTGATCACCTCTGCTCATTTTGGCAAAAACTTCATAAGCTGCCCCACGAAGACCTTGAGATAACTTTAAGCTCCACCTTTCTCTCTCTAACCCATATGTGGTAGCTAATAGTTCATATCTATTTAGATAGCTCTCAATATCATCGTCTTTCTCAACAAAATGATCTAAATGAAAATTCATAGCTGAGGTTGAGGCTCCCTGACTAGCAGTGGCATCAGAGGTAAAGGGACTGGCACCATTTTCAGGAGCATGGCCCTGAAACTCAAACTCCCTTAGTCGTAACTCATGTTCCCTTTGTAATCTCTTATCTTCTGCTTCCCTTTCTGCAGCTAATCGCTTGTCTTCCCTTTCTGCAGCCTGTCTTCTTTCCTCGGCTTCCCTTTCTGCAGCCAATTTCTTCTCTTCTCTTTCTGCAGCCTGTCTTCTTTCCTCGGCTTCCAATGATTTAGCCTCTTTGTCAGCCTCAATCTGCAACCTCTTAGCCTCAGCCTCAATCTGCAACCTCTTCCTCTTAGTCTCAGCCTCAGCCTCAAACTGTAACTTCTTAATTTCCTTTTCAGCCTCTAACTTTCTTTCGGCCTCTTTTTCTAATCTTCTTTCTTCCCGTTCAATATATTTGTCACATTCCGCCGTGACATAAGCAATCATAATTTGCCCGTCCATTCCTAACTCTTTCGCAGTCTGTACAGCAGCAGATCGAAATTTTGCCAAGTCGGCCATTGTCTAACATGCAATTGTAACAATTCAATCTTTCAATAATTATCTAAGGACACTACAAGCACTGAGAGCTCAACCTTATTTATTTCCACCCAAGGATACCTTTTAATTCTTTTTATTCCCAATATCTATAACAGGAGAAAGTTCAATATCCCTGGAGCGAGACCCCAATATATGTGGTAAAGTGGGATATTATAAATATTTATAGGGGACTTAGTGTACTGACTGAGATTAGCTGTGAAGGTATCTGTATCTAATAAGGGTAGTGTATTACAGATGACCTTACTTGCTACCACATATTTATACCTCAGTCAGAATTATTCTGGAATATTGTGATGACTACGTTGAATGTCTAGGGTATGTATATGATGAAGTGTAAGTCACAACAACAACAGACAGATAAACAATTTAATTTATTCCACCACATGTGACAACACTGTGACACTCACACACATTTAACACTCTATAAGACTATTCTTAAATGAGGCACTGGTAAATTTTCAAATATAAATATGTATTAATTACTGTCACTAATATATATGTGTCCTGATTCAAATACAAAGTGAACCAGGAATCACAATCAATTTTAATTACAAATTATATGTACAAAATTTATCAATATGAATCTTGTAGTGACATATTTTATTAATATTATCCTATGTGTGTCAGTTGTGTAGTAGTAATATGAGGTAATACTGGTTTTGTTTTTTCAAGCTATGTTGTTATTTGTCATCATGACTTCAAGTGTTTGTTTCTGTTGGAACTAGTATTGGAGATGTTCTCAGTTCCGTTCATTAAAACAATTAATTTCCCCTCTTATTTTTATACAATGTCAGTTTAAGATGGGGTTACATAATGTTGAGCTCCGCTGGCCACATAGGCTTATCTTTCGTGATGGCGGCAGGAAAAGACTCCTCTGCTCGATTGCTCCCCTGTGTTCTGGAGACACCTCACTGTTTGCTATATGGACCAAGGAGTATGCTGTCCCCTCTGGATTCAGCAAAGCTCTGACCAGGTGCTGCTCAATAACTTTAGGACCACAGTCCCTGAAACAAGAAGGTTGTACCTCCTACTTCAGAACTAATTTATACTCTATTTCTACACTGAGCACAATACATAACAAACACTGAGTTCAGAGCGGTAGGCCAACTGCTATCTTCATCTGAAACAATTTTCACCAGTATATTCCTCCCTAATGGTTATTACGCCTCTGCAATTCCAGCATTATTTCTTTCTAGTCAATAATATAGGTGTCAGTGTACTGTTTGGCAATTCCATGCCGTTTTACTTCTCTCCGACACCTTCTGTTCAGGCTGGAGCACTATATAGGCTTTACCTCATGTTCGCTACTGAACCACACATATATACAGACATAAATTATCAATTTACATTCAATTTTCATTAAAAAGATATCAAATATTTCAAGCTTACCACAATTCATGGAAATATTACAGAATTACGTTGACTGGCAATGAATATAGCACAATTTCGATCTGCCGATGTCCCAGGCTTTTATTTAGAAAAATATGCACTGGCGCTCAACGCACTGGTTCTGTAGTAAGTTTATTTGCAAATGTGGTGCTGACCTGACGCCTCTGATTGACTATATTGGCAGGTCTAACCAATTGTGCCATGTTTACACAGCTTTTCAAAAAAGTACTCCTACTCACGTTTCCCCTAACAACAAAGAAGTAGTATTTATAGTCCGACTAATCGTGTTTAGCCTTACATTTATTTTCCGCCAATCAAATAGGAGGTAACATGTCAGCCTATTTCCCGTACAATGGTGTGTTGAAAATCTGCCACTGAGCGATTCTGATTTGGGTGTTGTCTGACATCCCTCACTATTTCTTTTGGCTATAATTGGTTATTTCCTAGACTATTTGCGTAACGTTTAACATATTATTTGTCAGCAAGTCCTAAGGAACCCAAATATATAAATTTAATGGGGCTAAGGGGCTGCGTTCAAAATATGCATTTTCTTCCAGGATAGTCGTGCTGTTGCCACCTCCTCACTTCCAAACTTTAGGGTGTCTGCTGTACTGTCATACTAATGTCAGGATTTCAGACATAAAACAGTAGAATGTCATGTTTCCTAATAAGCGTTTTGTAAGTTTTTTAAAACCTAACTCTCGTTTTATCACTGTCGATTTGAAAAAAAAGCTAGTGCTTGTGGCCTTACACGCGTGATGGTAGTAATTGTGTATCGCGAGACTGTGTTAGTATTGCCTGCGTTCCGGCTTTCAGCCTCTCCCTTTCTTTCTATCTTTAGTCCATCTGTCTTTCGTTTTTTTTTTGGTAACGTAGTGTATAAAATGACATGAATGGAATTTTAAATCTAGGTCAGCTGCGTATCTCAAGGTTTTTCTTAGAAAGGCAGTACGCGTTTTATCGTAGAAGGCGGGTATTGAAGCAGTAGGCTTTTACTATCAACGTGAAACGTTACAATTTGCAGACGAAGTAGAAAACAAGGGGGATTTCGAGTACAGTCATTGTGACAGCACTGTTCTTTACCATTCTTCTTTCCTTTTATTGAAGTTATTTGTTAGGCTTTACATTTACGTTTTAATTTATATATGTGGATTAGAATATTTCACGACAACTTCCTAACGCACAAGTGGATTAATCACAGGAAATATATATATATATATATATATATATATATATATATATATATATATATATATATATATATATATATATATATATATATAGATTCATTCTTACCCTCAGGCAATACACACACACGGGTTGTCAATGGGTATCAATAGTCTGCTCCAGATACAGAGGCAAAGGTACAACATTAACACTGGTACTGTCAAATCTGCCCGCCGTGTTTCAAAAATGAATGGCCTATTTTGGTTGCAAGGGCAAGGTCTTATATACCATCACATCCCCCGTATCGGAAAGCAGTGGGGATACCGTGGTGAAAAAATCTCAAAATGAGGCATAATTTATCTCTCTGTTCAATTAGCAAAAACTAGTATTTCAAGTATCTTTCTTATTTATGGGGCGATTTTGGTCATCTAAAGCTTGAATTATACTGTGAATTATTCTGTATTGATCTATCTATTAATTGGTTAGTTTGCAAAATGCATTTTAATATGTGCATGCTTTAACTAGCTAAATTGGGACTAACCTGATGTAACGAAGCCCTTTCACTCCATATTTCTATCTTACTAAAATACTATTCGAGAAAGCTTTTTATACCTACCTCTAACGTAACATTCCCGTTGTTGAATTATATAATCCTTCCCGGTGATACTTCTTTATTCTTTCCAAAATTAAATGGCATTGTACCATCGGTTACACAAAATGGGCCTCTATGTTCAAGCATAGTACGTTTCATAACGCACACCAAGAAGGACGCGTTTTCATTGGCTAGTGTATCAGAGAGTTCTCAACATATGGCGTGCGGTATGGTCAGAGTTACTCCTAAGTATACAGAAGACCGTGTTGTGAGACAGACTAATTCACGACAGCATGTAACTCGTCATGACTTCCTTTCGAAAACGATCCTCCAGGGAACAGTCGAAGGTAAACGGAGAAGAGGAAGG
Source organism: Oreohelix idahoensis (assembly GCA_024509875.1). NCBI lineage: Eukaryota > Metazoa > Mollusca > Gastropoda > Stylommatophora > Oreohelicidae > Oreohelix > Oreohelix idahoensis. The sequence continues at coordinate 139,074 of JAMPIV010017639.1, forward strand.
CAAAGAAAATCCTGGGCTGATAACATCAAAGAATGGGCAGGACACGGTTTTTCCACACTTGTACGCATTGCTGAGGATAGAGAGCAGTGGAGGACCATGTCTGCTGATGCTTCCACCATCCACTCCTACGACCCATGGCGGGTTACGGGTTGAGATGAGATGATGATTTTAAAATATTACATTTTAAAATTCCATCGCGTGACCTCTTTCTAATTAGGCAATAATACTTCCCCTTGCATCTGTACAAACTCACAAACACATCGGTAAACTTAGTTCCTGTCTAGACGCTTTCTCGCCATATTGACTCCCCAGACAGATTATCGGTAATATTCATAGCAAGATGGGCCAGCGGAAGCTATTATCTCCTTATCACCTGGGTTTTCTGCAACCGCGAGACGGATTTCTTAGACAGACAACATGGTTTTCTTTTCATCGATCATGCGCGACCAAATTGTGTCAATAACGAGCGTCTCTAACAAAGGTGGCTAGCGCCTAAGATGATAAACGTATCATTCGCTGGCATGTCTAATTAGCCTGGTATTGTTACAGTTCACTTGGTGAAACGTAAATATGCCTGGGTGCGGCGAAAGAGCAAAAATGTAGGTGCATGAAATATATCAAATAATACGCGGATGAATGAGAGAGAGAGGAGTACAAAAGTACGTGATCAAACCGTTTTGTCCCAAAAGGACAGGTTTGCTGCTTGCTCAGGAAAATTATAAAAGGCATCTAATTTTTTAGGTTCTTCATGGGAAAACTCAAGATATGAAACAAATAGCTATAGAAACCACCACTACAAAAGTGTGTGCTTTGTCACCTGCCTTCTCCAAAGGACCATCTGCAGTAATGGCTTCAAGCTGCATTATGAGTCATTTATGAATGTATGGTGATGAAAAAGAAAACGAAGATGATGCTGATAATAATGATGATGACGATCACAATAATAATAATAATAATCAATATAATAGCTCCTTCAGTAATAACTGACTATGTGAGTATGCCCCTGAGTTGACAGCTCCCAGCTGCTTTTTTTCCGTAGTGTTCTTTTCGACATTTTCTCCTCTCTTCTGCTTGTCGTGAGAGCTTCTTTTCGCAATCTGAGATGGCGCCGTGGAGAGCATCGACACTTGTTGCGATCGGCAGCTTCACCCTCCCAGGTTGCTGGATTTATGTCCAGTGCCCTCATGTCTCTTTTACACACATCTTTGAACCTCAGCAGCAGTCGCACAACTGTTCTTTTGCCATCTTCCAGTTGTCCGTAGAAGATATCTTTCGGGATATGACCATCTTCCATGCGGCGGACATGGCCAAGCCAGGGTAGTCTGCGCTATCTAAGCAGTGTATACATACTTTAAAAGCCAGCACCTAACAGCAACTTGACATTTGATGATGATTATTATTATGATTATAATGATTATGGTGATGATTGCAATCTTACTGGGTTCCAAATAACATACTGCACAAGCTATGAAAAAAGTATAGTCACAACATTAAATCTTCACTTAATAAAAACCTGTTTTTCTGTGGTGTATCTCCAACAGCATAACTCCTATGGTGACTCTTTATCATTGGGATCTGCCTCAAGCTCTTCAGGACCATGGTGGCTGGAAGAATGACAGCGTGGTGGACTTATTCGGGGAGTATGCCAGGCTCTGCTTTGAACAGTTCGGTGATAGGGTAATGATGACACGACTGTGAACGTAGTGATATGGTTGTTCTTTGCAATGATAGCTCTCAGAACATATTGTTGGTTCAAAATATGGCTTTCAGTTGAGAGTTGTCGGTTTTTCTCTGAAGACACACTGTCTGTCTGTCTTTCTGTATGGCTGTTATTCTGTATGAATGTCTGTCTTTATGTATGTATTTATGTGTGTATGTAAGTATGTGTGACGGGTGGGGTGTATTTGGGTGGATCTAGAAATGTAGTGGCTCAAGCAACAAACATACACCCCCGTCTGGCTCACTGTCCAGGTAATAATTTATGATAAAAAACAACCCAACGAGCATTCAATCTCCATAGATTTATAAAACAAAACAAAAGCCAATGAGCGAAGGGCGATTATTGTCACCGGAGACATATCAAATCCATAGTATTTCACAACCACTCTAGTACTCAGAAAAACTACATCAGCAAACTACTTCATAACTAAATCCGCTTCACAACATCACTTGCCCTTTAATCGCACACTTAAAAAAGTGTAAAACAAAGGATCCCGTTACACGCCCATTGAGGCATTTTGGGAATATGGTGTTAGGCCCATATTTTCTTGACCATCGGCACACTAGGGGTGATGTGGTCAGCATCAAGCCTGCCGCCTTAACCTTCTCAGAAGTTGCTCTGGTACCCAATTGGGGCTAAGTCGACCCAAGAGCCGTTTGCGGCCTAAAAAAATCCCACATCATCTGGGGATCGAACCATAGACTACTGAGCTAGGAAGCCAGTGCATTAACCACTATGCTACCGCGGCTCCCATAGCAGATACTGCTGTAGTGGAGTATAGTGTTAGAAACTTCACTATACTAGGTCCAGCATCGAAAGGTGCCTTTTCCTTCCCTAACTCACGAGCAAAGTCTGGTACCCAATTACAGCTGGGTAGACTGGAGCATGTCCTTACCGTCAATTGAACCCGGCACTTTTGCCGCGAGAGACCAGCGCTCTAACCACTCTTTCAATCGGACGCTCAATGAAAATATAAATAAATAATATTCATATATTATAATTGTTAAACTACAAAAATTATGTACGAAAGATGTTCGTAATATCACAGTGTGTATACAAACAGACTGTCTCCGTTAAGAAAAAGACATGAAATAAGCTTCATTTAATTATTAATAGACATCATACTCAGACGAAATGTCATGAGTGGCTAAGTTAAATCTTAGTATTCGTGTTCAAAAACCACATTTTTTTACGAGCTACTTTGAGACATGACTGCCGTTACTGGTTTTACATTAAATAATTTATTTATAATGATATCATACAGTGTTATACATGAATATGGACATAAATGAAAGCACTATGACATGCACTTAATTGAATTGGTCAGTGATTTTAAACATACAGGCAATTATACAATACTGAGTGCAGAACAATTTTAAAAATTGAAAAACAAGTTGTACTTATCATTATATATAATTCATTATGGAAAACTGTTTTAGATAATTTTAAAGTCAGTTTATTTTTACATAATGTAGGAAAGTTCAAGTTGCTTCTGATCACAAATAGAGTTCTCACAATTTGAAATGTGTTGGCTAATTACTTTAAATTTTACATTCATCTTTCTTTTAGAGTTCAATAGTCCTCACACCATCCAATGCTAGTTTCTTCCTTTGAACTTCCCTACAAAGCCGCGGTTAAACGTATCAGCCCTCTGTGGGATTTTGCCATACTCTGCATGTTAATTAGGTTATACGTGATATTAGAAAGGAATGAAGACTTCTTCGATAGGAGTTGTTGCATCATAACAGCCCAGTACCGTAAATGCTACACGTTAACACTCATAAATGCCTCACACTAGCAGGCAAATTGAGATAAGATTCGCAATAAAACGTTATTAATGCTCTTTATTTAGACCTAGCAGAGGCCTTAGCAAGTAGAAAAAAAAGCATTTATCATGTATTATTGCCTTGATTTTGCTGGCACATCTAACCATTGACGTCAAATAAAGTGAAAAATATATCTATTTTGAAATGTTAACAAAGCTATCATTTATTTTATTTTACACATTAATATTGTTTTGTATTGTTTTGTACATTAGCATTAAGTAAACTGAACTAATTTTTATAAGTGAAAACATAAATATGAAGATAACTGAAAATCAGATGTGAAAATTGTCAACATTAAACGAAGTATGATTCTTTTAAAAGCTTTCATAAAGATTCGTGTTTTTTTTTAATGTGTTCTTGTATCGTAACTCAAAATAACTACCTATCTACAATAACTTGAGCTCGATTTCAATTAAATTTATTACGGACGAAAAAAATATGCTTCTGTCGTTGCCCGCACCGTGATTAAATACGTTCTGGCCAAAGAGAAGGTTTATTTCACAATGCGAGCAGATAACGTTATAAATTATTTGACTTTTTAAATTATGGTTAAAAAAGTTTGTAATGCTCTTTTGGTAATAGTAGTTACTAAATAAGCAATAGCCATATATTTAACAGATTAGACTTAAACTGATTTTCCTTGGTTAGATCTATGTTTCAGAGTAATGTCATCTATTAAGTTTTACTTTATTAATCTTTCTTCTTCCGTCCTTAGCCACCGACCGTCAAAGCAGTCAGTGGCCATTACGCCTCGTGGCGTCTTAGGGCAACAGCAGATAGGTTTTCTTTGCCATTGTTTCCCATCACGCCTATTGGCGTCTTTAGGGCAACGGCAAATCAATCCATTTGCTGTTGTTTCCGTAATCGAAGTGACTGGCAAACGGGTGATCAGCCCGTTGGTACTTTATTAATACTCTTTATTTATACACTGCCAATTAGAAAAAGAAAACGCAATTATCATGTATTATTCCCTTGGTTTTACTGGCATATGCATTTCTCAATACACACAATAAAGCATTAATTATATTTATATACGAGTTTCCAATTTTTTTTTAACCATTAAAATGTGTTGTCCTTCCTACCCAAGTTCAGTGCTTCCTACCTAGTAGGTAAGGTCCACTGTACAGTGTCCGGTACCGTTAGGTAGGAGGCACTGTACTTGTTCCCTATAGTTTAGTGCATGCTGCCTGCAACACCGGCTCTGCCTACCTTCATACTTGTCTACCTGCCTGGCTGCCTACTTACCTGTCTATCTACCTACTTAGCTGCCTGTCTACCTACCTAGCTACCTCCTACCTACCTGTCTGCCCAACAACTTGCTACCTACCTGCCTACCTCTCAATCCTTTAAAATAATGTTCGGTTATTCTGTCTGCAGGTTAAGTACTGGATTACCTTCAATGAAGCATTCGTGGTGAGCTGGCTAGGTTATGGCAACGGTGTGTTCGCCCCTGGTATATCTGAGCCTGGAGATGGTGTTTACCGTGTTGCACACAACGTCATTCGTTCCCACACGCGTGCTTACCACATTTACAAGGACAGTTTCAAGGACAAATTCGGTGGTATGTTTATGGTGCTCATAGAAGACTAGCTTTAATGGATTTGCAACAATGTTATGTCTCCTGCCGTGCGTGGTGATTCCCTCCAATTCCAACGCGTGACTTTTCTTCCTACCACCTTAACCTTATCGCTGTTGTGTCTTCTTGAATTCCTTTAAACACGTACTGAAACTACTTGTTGGAATGATGGATACAGTAAGACAGTGTTTCTTAACCTTTTTTTGTGTCATGGGAACTTAGATTTTCTTATGAAGACTGCAGACCCCTTAGATTGTCTTATGAAGACTACAGACCCCTTAGATTGTCCTATGAAGACTGTAGACCCCTTAGATTGTCTTATGAAGACTATGGGCACCTTTAATTGTCTGAGGAAAACTATTGACACCTTTGATTGTGCGATGAAGTTCATGGTCCCGTTCTTGGAAAAAAAAAACAAATATACATAAAAGCATAAGAAAAAAAAGATTTTTCATTTTAAACTTTAGGTTGTGTACACAGACCACCAAGATCTAGACATGGACTCCTGCAGGGAGTAGGCGAAGAACAGGTTGAGAAACCCTGGTATCAGAGGTGAAAGAAATGAAAGGAAAAATGTTAGACTGGCATGCATGCCCAATTCTCAAACTTGTGAAAATAAAATTCGTTGGTTCTTTTCAGTTTGTTCTCCACCTTATGGTTTTCAATGTCTGTGTATATCCAGAAAACTGTATTTGTCAATTTATTAACTTCTCTTATTGGTTACATACATTCTTGATAACCCATATTACTCTAACTTTTTAACTGTAGGAACAAAAGATCATGTTTATGTTTCATATAACAGAGAACACTTATTAACAAACACTCGTTAAGTTTATGTTTCTTATAACACTTGGCTAAAAAAAATATCGTCATGTTTATGTTTGTTATAACACTTAGTAACACATATTCGTCATGTTTATGTTTGTTATGACACTAAGTAACAAAAACTCGTCAAGTTTATATTTCTTTTAACCTAATAGCACTTAGAAACAAAAACGCATAATTTATATGTACATTTAAAACTTAACAACACACACTCTCATGTTTATGTTTGTTATAACACTTAGCAACAAAAACTCGTAACGTTTATGCTTGTTATAACACTTAGTAACAAACACTCGTCATGTTTATGTTTGTTATAACGCTTAGAAACAAAAACTCGTCATGTTTATGTTTGTTATAACACTTAGAAACAAAAACCCGTCATGTTTATGTTTGTGTAACACTTAGTAACAAAAACTCGTCATGTTTATGTTTGTTATAACACTTAATAACAAAAACTCATCATGTTTATGTTTGTTACAACACTTAGCAACAAAAACTCGTAACGTTTATGTTTCTTATAATACTTAGTAACACACATTCCCATGTTTATGTTTGTTATAACACTTAGCAACAGAATGTCGTAACGTTTATGTTTATTATAACACTTAGAAACAGAATGTCGTAACGTTCATGTTTCTTATAACACTTAGTAACAAAACACTCTTTATATTTATGTTTCTTATAACGCTCACAATCTATCAGGCAAGGTTGGAATAACTCTGGACATCGAGTGGAAGGAGCCGCTGACTGACTCACTAGAGGATGCCGTCGCTGCCGACAGGGCGATACAATTTAAAATTGGATGGTAAGAAACATAAAAGAGTGTTGTCAATCTTCTTTTTCTTCAACTTCCATGCCTGGTGTCGTAGGTGGTCATGTCTGTCCACAACTTCTAGCCTCCAGTACCGTTTATCAGTTATGTTAATGACGTCTTTCCAAGCCATGATCTCAAACTGTCATGTATCTCATCTCTTGGTTGTCCTCTATCTATTTTTCCGTCGATCTTTCCTGTTGTGACGATAAACTCGAGCTTTCTTATTCTCATAACTCCCTCAAAGAAACTAAAATGCTTCCTTTTTTGTATATAAAATGTTGCTTCCTTTTGGCGAGGCGCGCACCTTTCATCCTAGACACAGGGTAAGTCGGTTAGTAGTATGCCCTAATATAAAAGACCTTATAATCTGGTTAACAAGTGTCTTGCTTACTTCTAATGTGTGTAAAAAGCTTCGTTTGAGCACTGTATTCTTTCAGGACATTCACAGTACTCTGTTTGCTTAACCAGTAAAAGCCCATACGTTACTAAATGGACATAAGGTAACTGAAAACGTAATCATATATTACTACGCATACAAGCCTTCATGGGCATCATTTAAAAGACCACATAAATAATACTTTGTCCAGTTAAAAGTGTAATGGCTTATTGCGGAGAGTCCTTATTCTACTTAACTTCTCTTCATTGAATTCTTCTTTCGCATCAGGTCATTCTACCATGTTGTCATTTTGTTTTCTCTGCTGCCTTTTTTCTTCGTTTCTTAGCGTTCTTATCTATTTTCTGCCACGTTTTTACAGTGTCCGTTGTCTTTTTCTCTTAGCTTATTAAATTGCCCATTTTTCTTTCCTGTTTTTGACTGTCGCTGACAAAGCATATTCCACGCAACGTCCCTATTTGTAGTGCATCGTTTATTAGTAACAATGAACACTATTAAAATTTTTTAAATTTATTTTAATGTTGGTTTAACAGTCGATTCCATGTGTTACCTGGGCTCGGAAGAAAAGCGAAGATAAATCTACAAACAAAATTGACTGAGTTGACGACGAATGAGAACAGCCAAAAAGAATATTCAAGACCTTCACATCATATCTTTCCAGAACTCAGCGGTTACGAATGGAAGGAAATGTGAAAGAATAAAAAGTTTGCCAATATGTTTCATATGACCAAATAGTCAACGTATCCGCAGGGAGTAGTCACAAGAAAACCAATAATCTATTAAGAACGTAATGACCAAGAAAAACTTTAGAGATGTCAGGAACCTTGAGCCGACCATTTCCATTATTAGAGTCATTAATGTGGACGACTAAAGGCGAACGAGGCAGAAATAGAAGAAGAATTATCCATTTGTTCGTAATAATATTGTTTGTGCAAAATTATATTAGTCTTCTAGTTATGTTGTAAAAATTCTGCACGAGAAGTATCCCTAAAATACTATCTAAGTGAAACATCCTGTAACAAACAATTTAATAATCCGGCAACCTGTTCGGGAAAAAGCTCGCGCATTGCACATTGACAGCTAAACCGAACATGGGTTAAAATATCACGTTGGCATTTCGTGGTTTATTGACCGTTGATAGTAGGTCATGATAAGTTTGACTACAAAGATCTAATATAAGTTGAAATGGAATAGAAAGGAATAAAATGGGCACATGAGAATCAGTGTCTTCATCAGGATATATTCAGCAGAACAAGCTAAAACATCATTATTTTCCAGTCATTATCTGGCGGGTTGTTTGCTCAAAGTTTATATTTACATTAAATCACGTTAACGTGAAAAACGAAATGTTGTTCTCTATTATTCTCCTGATCGCCACTTCTATTCAGCGTGGAGACGTGTGATTCGATGAAGTCCGTACACGTGTCTGTCGTGTGTCCCGGTTAATTGTCAATGTTAAGCACATTTATGCACGTAGCAACTACGTCATTATGCCATTTTTTTTTTAAATTAAAATATTAGTGTCAACGTCATTATCACGTGAAATGAGAGGAATGACGTGCGTGATTTCCAAATTTTTCGATCGAACCCGTGTACTTAAAAAATGCATGCTGTCACACACACCCATACACATTTTCAATAGAAGACAAAAAATACTGGATATTTTTCTTCTTTCTAGGTTTGGGAACGCCATATATGCTGGCAGTGGCGACTACCCAGAGGTTATGAAAGAGAACATCGGAAAGAAGAGCGCCCGTCAGGGTCTACCCGTGAGCAGACTACCTGAGTTTACAGACGCCGAGAAACAGCAGAACAAAGGTGCGTGCTTGCTCTTCTTATCGCATTGTTTTCAGTTTTTATCTGTAACGTCTGTTTATGTTGGGATTAAAAACAGAAAGTATAAAATTTAACAAAACCAGTTGAAAGCATTACAAGTCAGTCCCTGCTATGGAATCTCCAGGGTAAGCGGATAGAGGGAAATGTAAAAACCCACAGAGAAGAGAAATGAAGACGGACGAGGAAGGGTTAAAGAATACATGAAAAGGAATTGAACGGATGGCACAGTACAGAAGGCTTAACGTGTTTTTGTTGAGTACCTGTGAGAGAGGATGCATCCGTCGTATGTACAACCAGCGTGCTACAGGTACAATTAGCATTCATACTCTTCGACATTTGCTAAGAGAGGCTGAGCACCTACGGGTTTGCCCTGAATGCAGCGAGGTCGATTCTGATTAACAATAGCAACTGTTGAGTACTTGTGCTTCCACGGGAATTGGAAGACATTGACTGATCAAAAATGATAAATTTGCGAGATGCATACATCTTCATGCTGCAACATTTCTAGTTGATCTTTCTGGATAATAAACATAACTCAAGAAAGATTATTATTAACATTATCTTCCCCCTGTTTTCCTCCGTCGTTGTTGGATCGTTTTCTGCTTGCATAAAATAGAAGGATCGAAGTGGTTATGACAAGGTCACTAATGTGGAACTAATGACAAGATCCAGAAAAGTGCAAGTGGATCAAGTGATGAGTACAAGACTCTGGAGATGGATGGGACACGCATTGAAGTAAAATGTTGATAGCAGAACCAGGCAGTGTTTGCTCTGGGATCCTCAGGGTATGAGAGACAGAGGGAGGCCAAGAAACACGAAGAGAAGACAACTGAAGACAGACATGAAGGGGGGGGGGGGGGAAATGAATAAGACTTGGACATACCTTAAAGTTGTGGCACAGGTCAGGAAGACTTGACATGACTTTGTTGAAGGCCTATGCTCCTGGGGGATCGGACGGGTGATGATGATGACTGCCGCTGTTAGGGACATATAGAAGCTTGGAACACATTTGTTTCTGTTTGTCTGAGTTACTCCAAAAGTATATCTGTTTGTCTGGCAACGTCTTAACGTTCATCTCGAAGCTCTGGTTCGAGTTACTCATTGCTCTGATTCGAGTAGTTTCCTGACATTGTTGGGCCTGTCGTCGAGCCTATAATAACATATTGTTTTGTTTGTTTGTTTGTTTGTTTGTTTTTGGAGGGTTTACGGTTAGGGGGTTATTTGTGTGGGAACTTGCGATTGGAAAAGCGGGTAAAGCGCTTGCCTCTCACAGCAAAGTTACCGGATTACGGGATCGAATCCTGGTAGCATCACGCTCAAGTTTTCCCACCTGTAAAGGGGTACCTGCCTCCGCTCTTGAGTTACGGAAGGCAGAGTAAGAGAACTGATAGCCCTACCTGAAGCTAGACCTACTTTGGTAGAGTCTCTAACATTTAACTTCCCTACGGCAATATCTGCATTAGAACTTCCTTTTATTTGTGGTTTGTTCTATCGACCAAATATAATAAATACGACGTTCCTTTCTTTAGTGCCTTTATATGTATTTATATGAATGAGAAATCTGTTTAAATGACAAAGTAATTTTCTATCCATGGCTAATACTTTGTTCCGTTTTGCTAATTTGTCATTTTTGTTTAGACACTCTTTAAAGTAAAATTCATTGTTAAATTTCACAGGAGCTTACGACTTCCTCGGTATGAATCACTATACGACCAACCTGATTGGAAACAGACCAAATCCTGACTCAGCAGCCAATTATGAACAGGATCAAGACATTGAGAATAAAGCAGACCCTTGCTGGGGCAAGTGCGTAGTACAACTTATTTTGTTCTTGTATATTGTGACGGTATGGCCTCCCCTGCTGTGCAGTAGTGGTCCAACAGTGGCCAAAACTCAAGAGTATCTAATATGGGCTTCAAAGGTGTCTACCTTCGCACACGATTACTCTTGGCATAGATGTAAATAGAAGACACAAAACGCTTCTATCTCCAATGAGTCTTCACAAGATATTCAGTTAAGCGAAAACAATGCTGCTTTGGCTGAGCACGTTAATTCTATAATCTGCCGACAACTTTTGGGAAGGAATTAAGCACTTATTAATTTCAGCTCGGTTAAGCCCCCACCCCTGATTTACTCAGTGGAATTCTTACTGTTCTGGTATAGCTCTGTTTAGAGTGTGTGTAGTAATTTGACTGAGACAAACATGCAGTAACTTTAAAATGATTAAATCGAAGTTAAATTTGTAACATTACAAATAACAAAATTTAATAATCACTTTAGGTTTTAACAGTTTGAAAATAATTTGAATAGTTTAGAAGAAAGGATTCATCATTGTTAGATGATATAATTCTTATGAAGGAAGTTCACTTTGGCAGCGTATATTTTTCACTTAGCTGCCAATAGTAGTTTCTGCTCACGCTGATGTGTTCTGTGTACACTGCTAGCACTCGTCGCTGGTCATGGTTAAAGGCGCCGCACGTTTCTAGAACGTCAAGGAGTAACGGCCAAGCTGGTCCTGCGTCTGTCTATAAGACCCTCTAATGATGGCGTCTCGCACAACGTCAGTCCACTCCTACCTTCACTTGGTTCTAAAGACAGTACTTTCTATTGGTACTACCAATAACTGTGGTAATAGAATAGAGACAAACGCTCTTCTGAGTTTGGCGGTTTCCGACACCTAGTTATGTGACCCCCTTCTTCTATTTTACCATCCCATTTTATCTCATAATTTACCCTCGATGAGAATTAAATTTAATCCCACAGGATAAACTTTCTTTACATTTAAATTGAATAGCTTTAGCTTTACGTTACATTTAAATGAAAAGGTTAATGATGCAGATAGAGTCTGTTTACATTTACATCTCCACTGATTGAAAAGTGTTCACAATATAAATTGAATATGTTTTCATTTATGTTTACACTGATTGAAAAGTTTGAAACTTTCATTAATTTTAAAATTAATATTTTCACATAGATATTTACACTGGGTTAAAGCTTGAAAACTTACATTAATTTTAAAGTGAATATTTTTATATGGACATTTACATTATTTTGAAACTGTAAGTATTTATACTTAGAACGTACATCATTTCTTTCATCTTTTCCTACCTGCTGCATGGGAACTTGGGACTACTTTCTGCTTTTAGTTCTAATTACGAAACTAGCAATACAGCAATCACCAGCCCGTGCAGTGGTGGTTCATGAATCATCGTTCTATATGCTGAGGTTGCCAGCCTCAAATGGCTTGGAATTCCACTAACGATTTTCACATATTTAAATTCATGGCAATATACATATATATATGTTAGTTCACATGTTAGTAATACAAAATGTAAAATGACAACTTACGCCAATCCTGGCTCACAAACTTTTTGCTCATATGAATAAATGAGACTTGAATGGCTCTTACATGCGTCTGGGGTGTCTTTAAATTAATAAGTTTCCTCTCTGACTTCGTGTGTGGTCCTTCAGATTCCTCAGTCCCAGTTTCCATTATTTAATATGAAAGAGATTTCCTGGGTTATGAAAGTCCGTCCAAAATTCTCCAATAAAAGGTGTCCGGTATGTTAAGAAGGAATTCTGAATTCTAGGCTTCACTCTAGCAAGGTTTGGTATCTTTGGCAAGCGATCTTTACAGTGGAATAACACTGGAACGTGTCAGGTTATATTCCCGGTCTCCCACGCATCTGTTGTTTATGGAGTTAAAGAAACGCTCCAATCATTTTCAAACATGCGGGGTGAGGGTGTGGTACTTTTAAAATATTCCACGTGAAATATGGCACGTACAGCAAAAGGTCACGTATTACCATATATGGCCATAAGATATACTATTCCTTGCGTACAGACTCGCGAACATGTCGTTAACATCATATGACAACGTGTACCAAAAGTAACAATTCATTACTTTATCAGAAAGTAATCTCTTATCTGTGTCTGTCCGTCAGTTGTCTTCCCGTATTCCCAGCTTTGGTGATGCGCGCACCCGTCTGTCTTATCGGTGATTAGGAAATAGCGCTGGGCCATGTCCATGTTAATCCGCAGCAGCCAAGCTTGGTACAAGGGAATTATACCAACCTGCCTCTCGTAATATTATCTCTACCTCTCCCTGCAAATGTGAGATGTTTATCATCCGCAAGGAGTGTCAGATAACTGACAAGACACAATATACTGAAAGTAGTAAAAACATATCTGAAAATATAAACTATCTGCTACATAGTACAGAAAGAAAGAAAGTGCGACAATTGAAAGCACGCAATAAAATCAGTACCACAAATGCACCGATTACTGCTGGAGTGAAACAGAGATTGAGAGGGGCGCCCCATTCTGTCACATATATCTTTGCAAGTCTCGAGCTGTTCCCAGGTGTGTCTTATGAGACAACAAACAATAGGACTACTGTTCCTCTCAAGCATGTCGTAAAAGATAAAGGATCCCGTTACACGCCCATTGAGGCATATTGGGAATATGGTGCTAGGCCCATATTTTCTTGACCATCGGCACACTAGGGGTGATGTGGTCAGCATCACGCCAGCCGCCTTAACCTTCCCAGATGTTGCTCTGGTACCCAATTGGGACTGGGTCGACACAGGAGCCGTTTGTGGTCTTAAAAAATCCCACCTCATCTGGGAATCGAATCATGGACCACTGAGCTAGGAAGCCAGTGCACTAACCACTATGCTACCGCGACTCCTAGTCGTAAGGGGCGACTAATATGAGGTTTACATGAGGCTGGCAACGTTATCATGTAAAGAGAATTGCTACAAAAACCACTGCTGACGGAATATGAATGCTCATGGTGACACCATACGCCTATTGGAGAGAACAGGAAACTGGTTATCATGATGATGATAATGTTCTTTGTATTACTCATATATCCAGCATAATCTCATATAACTCGCCTCCTGCAGGCTGCCTCAGGGACAGGATGTCATGTTTTTTCTGTGCCTCCAATATGCACCCTCTCTTGGACACAAATATACATAAAGGCATTTTTATTTAATGAAAAAAATCTCCCGATACCTACTCGGTGAAATGTACATCTGCACTAATTTTTATTTAATTTTTGCTGTTTAATGAAATTATTATATTTTTGGGAATGTGCATGACATGAAGAGGTTGCTCTTCAGTGCGATATAATGAGATCGAAAGAGATTCTGACAGGTAAAAAATCTTGACGATTGAAATTGCTTAATAAGATTGCAATCATTCAATCAATACCCTTCAACCACCCCTAGGAGCTTATGCCCTATAACCAGAACATGCCAAGTCCTCTTGTCGAGTGCCATCAGATCTGTCTTTCTCATTATTTTCATTTCTGTCTCCAGTTATCTTCTCCGTGTATTCTTTAGTCTACCTCTACATCTATTACCTCGAGGATTCCAGAACAAGGGCTGTCATGTAATGCTATCAACAAGTTTGCTCAGTGTATGTCCAATCAATAGCCAGCGGCTTCATTTCATGTCTTGTTCCATTAGCACTTGTCTGGTTCTTGTCGTCAGTTTCACATTGATGACCGTATCGTTCCATTTTAATCCTTCTATTCTACGCCGAGCCTCCGATTCACAGAGTGGTTGGAGCGCTGATCTCGCGGCAAAGGTGCATCGAGTCACGGAACCGACAGAATCCAGTCTGCCTAGCTGTAAATGGGTACCTGACTTTGAATTTAAGTTAGGGAAGGAAAAGGTGACGAAGAAGGGAACTGGTCACCCCCACCTCTCGATGCTGAACCTAGTGCGATGAAGTCTGTAACACATCACTCCCCTATGGCAGTATCTGCTATGGGACTACCTGTACATTTTTTGTTAATTCTACGCCGGCACCTATTTATGACAGTCTGTAACTTTTTACTTTAAATATACGAACATTACAGGTGCGAAATCAGGATATTTTCTTAGACAAAAACAGGTGCGTCAGTAACCCCAGACTCTCTGGAGAAATTTGCTTTTCAACATTGCAGCGACGGTTTCGGTTACAGGAGGTTGCCAACCTCATGCGTACGCGCATGCGTGAAGCCTCTTACTGAGCAAGCAGCAATCTTTGTCTTCTCATAGAATATGGGAACCACAACGGGCACATTAACATTTTCTTCACTATTATTATTATTATCATTATTATTGTTATCATCAACACTAATAACACTACCATTATTTGTTTAAGTACGCAGGCAGATTGGCTTAAAGTCAATCCCTGGGGGATCCGCAAAATTTTGGCCTGGGCCAAAGAGCACTACAACAACCCACCAATCTACATCACAGAGAGTGGGCGACCCAGCGAACCGGACCTGGATGACCCAGACAGGATTTACTACTACAAGTATTACATCAACGAGCTTCTTAAAGGTATACATTAACATAATTTTTTTTCCGATCACTAAACAGATGGTATAGAAACATGTCTGGGAGCATAAAGACAATATTTAAATCTTATATTGTAATATGCATTTTAGTTAGTTTTTTGTCCTTCAATTCCCCCCCCCCCCCCTCCCGCAATTCCCGCAGGAAAGGCGGCCTTTAATCTTACATTACCTTATTCGTATGCATGTATATATGTATGTAAGTACTTTGTATATATATATATATATATATATATATATATATATATATATATATATATATATATATATATATATGTATATATATATATATATATATATATATATATATATATATATATATATATATATATATATATATAAATTATATATATATATATATATATATATATATATATATATATATATATATATATATATATATATACAAAGTGCTTATATACATGTATACATATATATATATATTGTCGTGCGGAAGGTTAATTGTGTTATTTTTTGCCCGTCTGAGTATATAGAGTGGATGTGGACAGATACGCGAGAATTTATAGAAAATAGATTTTGTTTCACAGGTGGTAGAATTGAGGAAAACAAGATCTGTCTCTGGAGTGATTATTAGGTAATTTCTTCCAGCCTATCCGTACGACTGTACTTTTAGCGCAAGACAGCTTTTATCTCCCTACCAAGAATAGATAGGTTAATCTACACACACACAGCTATGTGACACAAGACACACAAACGTGAAAATTAAGGATAAATGGGTATGGGTCTTGGAAAGAGAGATAGCTTTAATGAATCCTCTTCCAGGTTTGTCTCAAGTTCACCCTATTTTACACATTATCTGTGTGTTGTCTATAATTCTGTCAGTCAACTCTCATTATCGATTTCACAAAAATTGTCTGACTCGACAAATACTCTAAAACCTTAACTCAACCACGACAGATGGGGTCTCGGTCCGAGGATGAATCTCTCACAAGATTCTATTTTGATTCTTGGCGTTTAGTGTTCTGCACATTATAGGAATTTCTATCCCCAAGACAAATCGACCTTTTTCTTTTGGAAGATGTCTGAACAGCGCTTTTTCTCCACAGCAATCATAAATCACAAGTTACAATTATTGTTCATTTTACACATGTCACAGCTGGTTAAGGTTACTGATATCACTGCTGAGTTTTTGGTTAAAAATGCTGACGACTATTGTTGTTAAAGTCAGCGATTTTTTTGGGTTAAATATTTTTCCAGGTAGTAGCTCTTTAATCTGGGATAAGAAGCTACAGATAATCAGTTTACTAGCTTGCTTATGTACAAAGGGAGGGTGTTGTCGTATGATAGTAACCAATCCTCTCAATAGCTGAGTACTGACAGAAGTGGGGTCGAGTGATGATAATAAGATTTACATCACTAAAAAAAAAAAAATTTTTTTTTGGGGGGGGGGGGGGGGGGGGGGGGTGGCGGGGGGGGAGTTTTGGGGTTTGTTAAAGAACGAATATTGAGATGTTCTGTATTGTAGCCACACATAGGCTTATTACCATTTACTTTTGAAGAAATGTGTCTCTTTGTGGTAACTCATGTTTTTGCATGGGTTTTAACTTATATTGAACACTGCATATTTAATACGTCACCGGTTGTCTATGACGTAACACGTTTGCACTAATTTATTCTAACGGCTAATATTCGTGACCTTTCGTTACTTCAAGTCGTCCTAGTAAAACGTGTTTTTCAAGCTCCAAGTATTGCAGAGGAAGATATTTATTTAAGTAGCATAACTAACTTCGGAGGCCGCCACTATGTATTTCTAAGATGGTCCTGAACTTGTATAGAAGTTCCACCTCTTATCGAGTAAGATAAATCAAGTATTTTATATTCATGTCGTCTGGTCCACATTACTTGGGTGATCATCGTTCGTGTGCACCTCTAGTACAGCGGCCAGGACTGAATGATTGAGACGAGACAGATGAAATATTAACTACCATGTATGCCATGTATATGCCTTGACTATGAAGATGTTTCCTTGATGTAAAATAAATGCTGAAGAAGATATATCGTGGACCCTCTACCCGACGTCTTGTGTTATTCGGCCAGTGATGTTTTGTGACGATCATACCCGTCTCCATTCGTGTTTGTCAGCATGATGCGTGACCGTTTGTGATTCTATGTTCTACTCTAACCAAACTACAAGAGAAAACCACACGCAACAGGGTTTTGCTTGTCGCAATCATAGTATCTAGAAACTGTTCGACTTAAAGTTTGCCCATGCTAGCCTAGATTTTATTGAGTGTTAACTCACAAGGAAGTTAATCAGCACCTAGTGGACTAGGTAACTAAGATCTCTAGGTTTTATCTTGCATAGTGTTTGCTCACCCTGATATAATGGCCGATCTAGCTAAAGTACATAAGATTGCACTTGAGGTAGCTAAGTACATGGAGTACGATGATAGCGAGACTCAGTCCCTTCTAGAATATGCAGTGAACATGCAGAGGCAATACGAAGTAGACGACTTATTTGGCAACCGTTTAGCTTTGGCATGGCCCTGGAAGAAAGATGGGGCGAGCGAAGCATTCATCCGAATGCATGTAGAAGAAGCGATGGAACAGGACAAGAAATGGGAAACAGAAAGACAAGAATAGGAAAAGCAGCGACAAGAAAAAGTTAAGCAATGGGAGATGGAACGACAAGAATGTCTCCGAGAATTTGAAAAACAGGTGCAGCAGACTGACATGGCTAGACGAGAATGGGACAGGCTACACCAAATTAGAATGAATGAAATGGAAAGCCAAATCCGCAGGATGGAAACAGATACTAACTGTAGTCACTCTAGTTCCCCCGCTACTGCGCCCTTATCGAACAACGCCCCTGTAAATCTTGTGCCCCTGAAAGATAACTTCTGCTAAAACTGCGCCCCAACTCCAGAAAATTGACTTTCCTTTGGACCTGGATCTATAAATATATTCTCTTCTTGGATTCTAAGGCCTTGACAGTCAGTGGCGTCTTGTAGGGCAGCGACAAACTGCCCCAATTTTTCTCGGTCTGGGGGCCATCCTTCGTGCCGCGCGACAACTCTGGGTCATCTCAGCTTCCACTGTTCTCTGCCAGGTTGTCTTGTGTCTGCCTCTCTTTCGTCATCCTTCTGAGATTCAAAGCATAGTAGTTCTGGTGATGGTGTCAGGGTCCCTTCTGAGGACATGGCCAACCAAGTTCCAGCGTCTGCCCGCAATGATCGTGTTCATGCCTTTTTGACTACACCGTATAAGCAGTTTCTGGTTGGAGATGGTATTCGGCCAAAATATTAGAAGAATTTTCCTTAGCCATGTTGTGTAGAAAGATGATAATTTGTACACTTCCTTTTCTGTCACTTCCCAGCACT
This sequence comes from Oreohelix idahoensis, assembly GCA_024509875.1. Taxonomy (NCBI): domain Eukaryota; kingdom Metazoa; phylum Mollusca; class Gastropoda; order Stylommatophora; family Oreohelicidae; genus Oreohelix; species Oreohelix idahoensis. The sequence continues at coordinate 157,758 of JAMPIV010017639.1, forward strand.
CCGCGCCATACAAAAGTACAGATAGTACACATCTCTCGTATAATCTTAATTTGGTGTTTGTTCTGTACTGAGAAGATTTCCAAATGTTTTTTTAAATTTGCAAAGTATGTTCTTGCTTTATTTATTCTGTTACTGATGTCTTTGCTTGTTGCGCCGTCTGTTTGTTAATATTGCTTCCTAGATATGTAAATAAGTTTGTTTATTCCAGCTTTTGTATCTAGATATATTTATACACGTGTGTGTGTGCGTTTTTTTTTTAAATTTACATTGAAATACTTAACAGCATGTAGTTGTTCACATTCATAATTCATTTCTATCATGTAAATTAATTTTTATTCCATTTTAGCAATCAAACTAGATGGCGTTGATCTCCGAGGCTACACGGCCTGGTCTCTGATGGACAACCTGGAATGGACCAGCGGTTTCTACTCAAAATTTGGTCTCTATTATGTCGACTTTGACAGTCCTAACCGGACACGAATCCCAAGAGCCTCAGCAACATTCTTCAAAAACCTCATCGCTGAAAACGGATTTTCAAAGACCAGCAACTAAAGTGGTCTTGTAATGTAGCTTGTGTGGACTTGTAATGTAGCTTGTGTGGACTTGTAATGTAGCTTGTGTGGACTTGTAATGTAGCTTGTGTGGACTTGTAATGTAGCTTGTGTACTTGGGAGATGGTATATTTTATTATCAAAATAAACGCGTAATGTCATATCGTCATTATTTTCCTTTGCGTTCCTTGTGGAGCATAGAGCCACCATTGTAGCTAGTCCGCTTGCAGGAAGCCGTCACCAAGTTTCTGCATGCCCTTGAAGCAGTGGTTTCTGTGGCAGTTCGTTTTACATGATGAGTTTGTCAGCTCCATGCACAACCTCACATTAGTCGCCTTTTACGACATGCTTGAGGGACATATCATATAACTATACATATCAGCGTGTATTGTAAATGCATATACAATATAATAAAATAAATACGTAAATTATTTTTATTCTTCTTGGATCCTTGGCACTTGATTGACATAGCAGTCAGTGGCCATCACGCCTAGTGGCGTATTGTAGGACAGCAACAAACTGTCCCCATTTTGCTCGATCGATGGCCATCCATCGTGCCGTACCTCAACTCTGATTCATGCTTTGCATTTCAGCCTCCACTGTTCTCCGTCAGGTTGTCTTTACACTGCTTCTCTTTAGTCGTCCTTCTGGGGTCCATAGCAAAGTAGTTCTGGTGATGGTGTCAGGGTCCCTTCTGAGGAACTTATTGTATGAAATTACGTAACAGCATGTTACACCGAATCTTCTTTCTTCTATTATCCTTAGCTGCCGACCGTTAAAGCAGTCAGTGGCCATCACGCCTTGTCGCGTCATGTAGGGCAACAACAAATTGATTCTACTCTGCTCGGTTGGTGGCCATCCTTCGTTCAGTGCCCCAACTCTGGTTCATTCTTTGCATCTCAGCCCCCACAGTCCTCCGCCAAGTTGTTTTTGGTCGGCCTCTCTTTCGTTTTCCTTTAGGGGTCCATTGCATAGCTGTACTTGTGATGGCATCGGGGTCTCTTCTGAGGACATGTCCTACCCAGCTCCAGCGTCTGCCAGCTATGATGGTGTGCATGTCCTCTTGCTTGCTCCGAGTAAGCAGGTCTTGGTTGGTGATGGTAGTCGGCCAAAAGATTCGGAGAATTTTTCTTAGGCATGTTGTGTGAAAAGAGGACAATTTCGACATTTCCTTCTCTGCAATTCTCCAGCATTCCGCACCATAGAGAAGCACAGAAAGCACACAGCTCTGATATAATCTTAATTTTGTGCTTGTGCTGTACTGAGAGGACTTCCAGATGTTGTTTAGACTATAAAAGGCTGTTCTTGCTTTGTTCATTCTGTTGTTGGTGTCTTTGCTTGCTCCGCCGTCTGTGTTACTATGCATCCTAGGCATGTGAAGGTGTCTGTCTGTTCCAGTTGCTGATTCCTTGCTGATATGGGCTCAGGATTGCTCACATTGAGCGTCATGATCTCTGTCTTCTTTAGATTGATGTTTAAGCCCACCTGCTGGCTATACTTATTAAGTCTATCCGTTTTTTCCTGGATGTGTTGATGTGAAAGTGCTAGTTGTGCAATGTCATCTGCATATTCCAGATCTTCCAATATAGAAAATGAAGTCCATCTCATGACTATGCTAATGCTTATGTCTCTAATACATGTAGAACGACACAAAAAACTACAATAAAGTTACTTTCATAAGTGTGCAGAATAAAAATATTCAAATGCGGAAGAAGCCTCAGGTTGACTTCTGTGTTCATTTCTTTATTTATTTTTGTGTTTGTACAATTTGTCTTCGCAAACATTAGGGATATAGATCCAGACGTTGTGACTTTTCTTTTCGTTCCATGTGGAGCATACAGATGCATCTTGTGGTCGCCATAAGTTTCTTTTTTTCAGCTCTGTTCACCAGATACCCACTGCCTTCCTTCCTCATCTATCGTTCTTCTCTAAGTTGTCATTGGCCTCCACACTTATTTCTTTCTCTGTGGATTCTTGGTTCCATTTTAAGGACAGGTCTCGTTATACTTTTTTGCTGTTTCTTGAGCGTGTATGCTATCGATCTTCACTTTGTATCCATTTTGTCTCGCTGTACTGGATATTATCTGGCACATTTCCGCAGATCTGTGTTTATTAGTACATGTAGTCACTTGATATGGATGATCTGGCGGAGGAATCTGTTATTGCATAACTGTTGTTTGAACGTGATATTGTTGGCGCAAGCTGGTTCAGTTTATCCCAGGTCCTTACAGTTTTTATTTGCTCGCTCTCTATGATTCTTCTCTATGTGTTTTTTACATATACTTTTGTTCTCTTCGTCTGATGTGGCTCTATCTTGAGACAGCTTTAGGGGAACTCATCTTACGTTGTCTTATTTTGTAGAATGACTTTTCATAAGGGAGAGAAACTGAGAACAATTAAAGATCACCAGTTAGAGAATGACACTACAATAGATGAGTTATCAAGATTAAGACTGTTGGAATTTGGCATCAAACGTCAGGCTACCAGAGATGGACGAATGAGAGGTGGATTCGTCCTGTATACAACCAGCCAGCTACAGGAACAGTCAGCATTCACACTCTTCGATATATACTGATGGAGACTGAGCACCTACGGGTTTGCCCGGAGTGCAACGATGCTGATTCTGTTCAACAATAACAATAACTTTTCCACCTTATCTAGCTTCTTTTCTGTTCGGAGAACATGATAAAAAGGTGCAACTACTGGAAGATAACACATATTACCTGGTAAATTATTACATAAACAACCTGAATAAGGGAGAGGTTATTACATACACAAGTAAAAATGATTTAACAGTGCTATCTTCAGCGCATACAGATAATTTGCCACAACAGAGAAAACGAATAATAATCCTCCACCAAAGAAGATAATAAAAGTTGAAAAGACGTCAGGAGGGAAATAGAATGTTGTTTGAACGCTAATACTGTTTTCACTGATGTAGTGTACTCTAATGTGGGTCTCTAATTTTCCACATCTGTCAAGAGATAAAAAGTCCGGCCAATTACAGGCTTTCTGAAGGTTGTTCTCAGAAGACCGGTTGATCCTTCAGACCCAGTCTAGTCAGGGCCCTGTCATTGTGTGAGTCCCTGGAGTTATTTAAGCCTGTGCTAGGAGGGGAAAAAAAGTTGCTTTTCTGTTAAAAACCATGCTAATGTTAAACATGATTCTTTCATTTGATTTCGGGCACCGCGGTTGCACGCTTTTCTTAAAAAAAAATTGTTTCACTTTGGAAAAGCAAAACGCAAAACAAAAACAAAAGTTAAATAAAAAACATAATAATGTTAAAGGACATTCTTTCTCTTGATCTCTGACATCATCATCTCCCTCATATCCTCCTCTTTCTTATTAATGTTGGGCAGCTTCTTCTTCTTCTTCTAAAAGCTTCCCTTCCTTTCTGTTCTTCTCTTTCCATTTGCCCTTTTTTTATCATGTTATTATCTTTGTTCTTCCTCATCTACTTTGTTATACTTATTATTAGTCTTCCCATCTTACTGTCGTCTTTTGCTTCTTTTAAATCTAAGTCATCTTCATTAACATTTTCATCTTTATACTATCATCTTCTCTTTATTGCTCCTTTTCGTCATCTCTGTCATCACCATATTACCATCATCATTATCATCATCATCATCATCATTATCATCACAATAATCATCATTATCAACTTCATCATGATCATCTTCATCTTCATAATCATCTTTATCATAATCTTTATCATCATCACCTTTAACTACAAAACTCGTCTTCATATTTAATAATCTTATTCCTTTTATCTAATCACATTTTCACCAGCTTTCGTTTTCTTCAAAATTCTCCTCCTCACCGTTTCTTATTCGACTCCACTAATTGTTATAATTAATTTTTTTTTTATTGATGCCGCATCTAAATTATGTCCTTCTAGTGGTGTTCTCAATCATTTTATTTTCTTTCTTGCTTTATAAATTGTCGTTGTCGTGTTCCAAAAACTGTGTTCTTATGCAACGAGGAATAATTCTTTTTATTACGGAAACACAAAGAGAATTCGTCTTAATCTTTGACTTCGGTGTCAACATTGAACGTTGAAACATAATTGCTCGATGTCTCTCAATCTTGTCCTATATATAAAATCCCAGCTTTTTCTGTCAGTACATAACGCTAAGGGAAGCAACTTTGGTTGAAAGTTAGACATTAATTGTATTGTTTCCCTTATATGTACTCTCCCGAAAATAGTAACACTTACCTAAGAAGAATGCGCAAATGACGGTGTGCACAAAAATATTTATAGAATGTGTGATCCCGTATACACACATACATTGGGATCCTCGCTGCTGCTACGTAGTTCATGAACTGTGGTGATGCACAGTGGTTTCTTTTAAATAAGTAAAATTGCCGTTAGGTATTGGTGCTTTTGAATTTAATTCCCGTCTTAAGACGGGCTTTTACACTAGTACTATATAAGCATAATATGCTTTTGTAAAATGCTGCGGCTAACATCACTTGCTGAAATAACAGTGATCCAACTCAGCATTGTAAAACTGACTCTCATAAGAGCTCATACAGTACTGGTGGGGTAGGACCAGTATTAAAGGCCTCTCACGTCATTGAAAAATCCTGCCTGCGTAGCTACCTAACTACCTGCCTGTCTACCTGCCTACCTAAACATGTAGTCCCGAAAAAGCCTTCAGTTCATTCCGCTTTTCAATATCATCTCTTAAACAAGACTATATACATGGAACCACATTTACAGAGAAGCTAACGACTACACCACTCGTGTATTACAGGGACCCGAAATGGGTTACTATGTAACTTAACATGGATGTCGTAAAAGGCAACTAAGGAGGGTTAGGTAGGAGCCGGCTTACCCATCTTGCAGAAATTGCATGCCACAAAAATATCAGCAAGTGTGTGGTTTACGGCATTTCTTTATCTGGAATACCTGTGGTAAAAGAGGTAGAGGGAAACTGAATAACGCTTGGAGAAGAGTGCTGGTGACAGAAATATGTGACACAAAAGTGACATGGAAAAAATCTTTAGCCAACTGCACATCGCAGGAGGACCTGGCAATAAATCCTACTTGAGGAGCTAAACAGTAAATAATGAAGCCACTAAACAAATCACGCCTGAGACAGTTTTATCTCAGCATTAACGACAAGCTTGGATGGACGGTTGAGGAAATTAATTTGAGAAACACTAACATGTTTCTGTCTTTATTCGTGACGTCTCAATTTGTGTCATTCCAGAAAAGAATGCCGGGACGTGAGCATCAGTTAATGGTCACATTTACCCCAATTATTGCCAAGACAAGGGCGGAAGTTAGGCTTTTATGGGATTCCTCTAAATGTCTTGTCAATGTTTTGTGACAGAGGCAGATAAGTCTTCTCGACAAGAACTCTCCATTAGAGTTGTCATACCCTTTCATGAGTCACGTGAGCTATTTTTATTTCTGTTAGTCTTGTCGGGCTCTATTAAAAAATGTGAATTTATTGAAATCAATGAATGAAATTCTTTTTTGCCCCTAATGGAGCACGGAACCCTACCTTCAGCTGGTCTCTTTGCAGGAAGCCCGCACAAAGCATTCTCTTACTATTGCAGTTGTAGTTTCTGAAACAATGTGTTCTCTGTAATAAGACAACTAACCTTATACAAAGCCTCATATTATTCGCCTCGTACGACATGCCTGTTGGAGCAGTAGCCTAATTCTTTCTTTTGTCCCACCAGAAACCTAGGGCTAGTTACGGCCCTTGACGGAATAGTTAAAATAAATATACTTCGTTGAGTAGCTTTTCGTTCTTTACGGTACCTAGAGCCATAACCGCAGCTGGTCGCTTTGTAGGAATCCCGCTTTAAAGCAATCATGTTCTCTTGCAGCGAAGCTTGTCTGTAGCAACTTGTTTTACGCGATGATGTCATCAGCCTCATGCACAAATAGTATTTTAGTCACCTCATACGACATGCATGAGGTATCAGTAGTTCTATTCTGTTTTTGTCTTCACAGAGGACTACACGAGGCATAAGAAAAATGACATGACTATAAATAAAACACAAACAAAAAACAACAAAGAATCTGATGGTACAAAAATGATTTTGTCAAGAATAGCTTGTGGGGTGTTAAATAATTAATAGGTGTCAAATTCCTATGCTCCACTGGGAACTAGTATTTGTAAATTTGAGAGAGTCAGATGTGATGTGACGTGCGATTCCCATTGATTGATGTAACAGTTACTAGGCTGTGAGCGTATGTCATTTTGCACCGATAGCGTCAGTGATTGGGTGAGTAGATCTCGCGTAATTTGTGTTGCCGTGATGTGATGTGATTTAGAGAATATTGTTACTTGTCATGTTTTTGTTGAAGAACGGAAACTCGTTTGGTGGTCGGTGTGGCTGAGAGGGGTATGGCGTCCGCCTCGAATTCTAGAGGTACCATGTTCGATTCCCAGGTGAGGGAATATAATTTATGGAATTTTTTTTCAGAACCAGTGGTTCTAAGGATGTCATACTTCCCCCCTGGTCTCCTGGGAGGCCCCGTGTGCAAGTTGCGCACGTTAAAAATCCCCCGGCAGTTGGAAATCGTTAAGAGTAGGCTTATCAGGCCGCTGCCCTGGCATAATTTTAAAATGAGAAACCTACCTGCCACAAAAATATTTATAGAATATGTGATTCTTATATAAACACACTGGGATTCTCGCTAGAGCTGTATGTTCGTGCACTGTGCTGAGATCTTCCTTGTGTGATGGAATTGTCCGTGTGCAATGAAGACAGATAATGATAACAGGTTTGAAGTTGAAGAAGCACCAATACAAGATGTAGAATCGTAAACATATCTTGGCAGTAATATAGACAAAGTTGGAGGGACAGACAGTGATATCAAAATAAGAATACAAAAAGCAAGAGGAGCTTTCATTGCATTGGGAAATATATGGAGAACAAGGGAAATCGGATCCAACACGAAAATAAGAATCTTCAACTCAAATGTGAAGTCAGTCCTATTGTATGGCTCTTGAGACATGGAGAACAACAAAGACAACAACCAAAAAGCTACAGACTTTCATAAATGGGTGCTTGCGTAGAATAGAGGGATTAAAATGGTATGACAAGGTTACCAACGTGGAACTGATGACAAGAACTAGACAAGTGCCAGTGGAATAAGAGATGAGAAGAAGATGGCGATGGATAGGACACACACTGAGGACACCTGTTGATAGCATTACAAGGCAGTCCTTGTTCTGGAACCCCCAGGGCAAGAGAGGCAGAGGTAGACCAAAAAGCACATGGAGAAGAGAGCTGGAAACAGAGATGAAAATGATAAGGAGAACGTGGAAAGAACTTGAGATGATGGCACGTGACAGGAGGACTTGGCATGTGTTTGTTGAAGGCCTATGCTCCTTTGGGAGTGGAGGGTTATGAATGAAGATAGTCCTTAAAACCAAACCAAACTGGTATGAGACAAGATGGTTGTAGCAGTGTTTGTTTACAGTGTAGTACTTGGGAAGACGGGTAAATTAATTTACAGTCATTAGAAGTTGATGCCTTGAAATTTTTTTATTAGTACAGTACTCCTTTTGAGGGGTAGAATAAGGTTTATTGATTTATATGGTGTAAAATTTGTTTGATCTCGATCATGGCTTTGATCTACGCCAATACTTTGATCTTAGCCAAAGGCCGAGTAAGCTTTCCTTTTTTTTTTTTTTTTTTTTTCCAAGCATTTTTTTCAATTTTTTTTTTTTTTTTTTAAAGGTTTATTTGCGTATTCTTTCAAAATTTACAAAACCATTTTTCAAATATAAAATACAAGGGGATACATTTCATATGAAAAACCACACGCGCATAGTTTCACTTGCATACTTATATATAAAAGGAAAGAAAATAGTAATTTATAAAATAAATAAATTATTTTCCCTCAAAAAATGTTGCGCTTCTTCTAACTACAAAACCTTTTTTTTCCGAATAAAATATAAAATTTCCTTGGCGTACTTAAGAATAAATAAATAGATAACTCAAAGCCTTGGTGTCTATAATGTCTATAATGTGGCCTAATTGTATTCCAAGATGCGTGTATTTTTGAAGACCGAAAATACACAATTTTCGTAGAATTTTCTTAAATTCGAGAAGACCACCTTAGCAAAAGTTCCCTTCAATTTTTCCAAAAATGCCTAGAGACATATTTCCCTTATTAAGCAAATAGAAATATACACGTATTAAGTTCAAAGACAAAAGGATTACTTCCCCTACAAAACTAAAAGGGAAACTTAAATTTTTTTTTTTTTTTGTCCAACTTTTATTTTCATTTCTTTACAATTTACAAAGAAAAAGGTGCGTTTTACATGGATTACAAGGAGAGTATGTTGTATAGTACAAATGAACACGTAATCACATCATTTGCATACTTAAACAAGTTGAAATAAAAAAAAAATTAAATAAATAAAATTTTAAAGGGCTAAGATTTTAAATAAATTAATAGAGTAAAAATGGACTAAATAAAGTTAAATAATCTACCAGGAGTAAAAAATTGTGTACTAATTGTACATAACCGAGGTTTGTTTAAAAACATGTAAATATACATAAATATATAAAAATAAAAATACACATTTAACACAAGAAACCCTTTAAATTTACAAAACCCTCTTCTCTAGCATGTCTTTCAATGTTCAAAAACAAAAAAAGACAAAGGCATTTCTTTCTGAATTAAATAAGAACATTTCTTAAATATGAAGTTATAAGACAAAAGGGTTATTTCCTCTCCAAAGTAAAACTTAAAGAAAAGAAAAAAGTTAAACACACAAGAAAGCCAAACATGGCAATAATAATTATTGGCATATGTACAATCAGTTCTGGGTTTGAATTAGTTTTCTGCCCCCCTTCCCTCCCCCCCCCCCCCCCAACCCCTTCAAACTCTAATATAATATGTTTTTTGTAGGTATAATTGTGAGAATAAGTGGGCGTTGTACTGTTTCCCTTCAAACACTGCCTAGTTCCTACATATCCAGACTCAATATTTAAATTCCACTAGCAGGGTCAAAAGTCAGTTCTACTTGTTGTGTACACTTAGGGAGGGAATTCAGCATGATAGCTCTATTCATATCAATAGTACGTGGAATGTAAAACACTGATTCCTTTTTCAACATTTCTATTGTAGGAGTAATTGTACTACAATGAAAAAACAAATGATCTTCTGTCTCCTGTGTATTGGTGTTACATAATTTGCATTTTGGGATGTCTTTCCATTGTGCAACAAGTTTTTGCCTAATGGGTTTCATACTATATAGTACTCTAAAGGTGACTTCTTTAGCGGATGGAGCAACTGGTAACTCGTAAATTAATATGAAACAAATATAAAGGTATGTTATCAGGCACTCGCAGGAAATAAAGAAGTAGAACACCAGACAACAGAAAAACAACAGACATGAGTGGCTTACCCAGGATTTGAACACTGGACCTTCCGTGCGACAACCCCGCCTAGCCATGCAAGCGAATCACACTATCCGCCCTGCCATCTACGCATCATCAAAAAATGATGTTTCAATGGCAGGTCAACAGTGCGAACCACAATACACGACACCAGAAGTCCGCCATGGGCAGTTCAGCCTATTAATGACGCAATCACTTCTTTTGCATTTCTATCAAGCAGTATAGGCCGAATCCAACAAGACAAGGACCTTAATACTGTGTCCAGTAAATGATAGTAGACTAGAAAGTGAGAACAGGATAGTGGGTAGGTTTGGTATTGTATAAACATTTATTACACATAAGGGAGGGAAACCTGAGGCCTGTAAACAGTAAATTAATATGAAACAAATATAAAGGTATGTTATCAGGCACTCGCAGGAAATAAAGAAGTAGAACACCAGACAACAGAAAAACAACAGACATGAGTGGCTTACCCAGGATTTGAACACTGGACCTTCCGTGCGACAACCCCGCCTAGCCATGCAAGCGACATCATTTTTTGATGATGCGTAGATGGCAGGGCGGATAGTGTGATTCGCTTGCATGGCTAAGCGGGGTTGTCGCACGGAAGGTCCAGTGTTCAAATCCTGGGTAAGCCACTCATGTCTGTTGTTTTTCTGTTGTCTGGTGTTCTACTTCTTTATTTCCTGCGAGTGCCTGATAACATACCTTTATATTTGTTTCATATTAATTTACTGTTTACAGGCCTCGGGTTTCCCTCCCTTATGTGTAATAAATGTTTATACAATACCAAACCTACCCACTATCCTGTTCTCACTGTTCTAGTCTACTATCATTTACTGGACACAGTATTAAGGTCCGTGTCTTGTTGGATTCGGCCTATACTGCTTGATAGAAATACAACAGAAGTGATTGCGTCATTAATAGGCTGAACTGCCCATGGCGGATTTCTGGTGTCGTGTATTGTGGTTCGCACTGTTGACCTGCCATTGAAACATCATTTTTTGATGATGCGTAGATGGCAGGGCGGATAGTGTGATTCGCTTGCATGGCTAGGCGGGGTTGTCGCACGGAAGGTCCAGTGTTCAAATCCTGGGTAAGCCACTCATGTCTGTTGTTTTTCTGTTGTCTGGTGTTCTACTTCTTTATTTCCTGCGAGTACCTGATAACATACCTTTATATTTGTTTCATATTAATTTACTGTTTACAGGCCTCGGGTTTCCCTCCCTTATGTGTAATAACTGGTAACTCGTGTAGGCTCCTAAAAATAGGTTGATAATTTATAATCAATAATGGTATAATTGTACCCACGTTTTATACTTGTCACTAACGATGGTTCTTGTAAACTAATGAGAATTCTGTATATGGAACGTGTGTTTTGTTGTAATAAAGATGTTTTTCCTTGGCTGCTTTGTATGCATTGTAAGTAGAACCGTGGTAAAGTGTCAAAATGATAAAGTTGATTATTGTTGTAGCGACATATGTTAGATAATCTTAAACCAATTGTTACGGTTCTTTTTTTTTTTGGCTAATAGTTCTTTAGATATATTTGATTATTTTATAATGAGTCGGACACTGCTTCAAGTCAAATGCCGATAGGGGTATGTCCTTTTCAGTCCCCGCCCAAAGCCGTAATCTTCAACATAAATGATATTCCAAAGGCCAGGTTGGACGATTCAATTACACATTTATTATACATCTCGTAGCTCCAAATAAATCATAGATGATATGCTCATTAGGTTATGGCATCAACTAGATAGTCTCTAGCGTCGCGGTACAGTCTTGTAACTGGAACAACGTCGAGGACATTTCCATACAATTTTATTATAAATTCAACTCACGTTCATCAGGTCTCACATCATTCCTCTTACATAATATCTGGCCTTATCACACTGAGGTGTAGGGATAATCCAGAGATGGAATACATAGGAATATCTTCTTCTTCTTCCTCGTTCATCCTGTAAAGGACGTTGGTTGCGTTGTGTCCGTTTACAGCAAAGCTGCGGTATTTGCGCCTTTCGGCCGACACATCCGACTTCCGCACATTTTTTGGGACCGGGTTCGCTTTCCCTCTTCGATCCCTACTCCTCAGCCAGACTGCAGTGATGCAGCCTGTTTCCAGGACCACCACGTGGAGGTGGAGTAGGGTCTTGGTCAGCTCTTGTTTGCTGACCCTGACACAGGCAGTCAAGCTATGGGTCGATTACTGCATTCCTTTTGAAGCATCTTGGGTTCCACATAGGAATATGACCAAGAAATCTTATAACACTCAGGAGCCGAGAACACATACGTCCAACACCTTGAAAATACACACAGCGAATCCCTTATCAAAGGAACGCTGAGCTCACCAGACAGCAACTTTGGCGTCTGCAATTTGACCACCAAAAGTAATTACGTCACTTCCTGTAACCAAGGCCAATGTACGTAAACAAATAAACTACATGTCGAACTGTATTAATATCGACATACATGTTATGAACATTACTCATAACACCAATATAATAATGAGCAAGGGGTAAATGTTCTGGATTTTTAACGATTTCTCCAATGTACTTCATTGGCTGTTACTGAAATTTATATATCAAACAATAATTTACTAATTTAGCTGTTTGGAAAAGTGTATTTATTTAATAACACTTTATGACTTATTATATTAAGCTCTTCCTTATAACTTAAACCATAATATATTTTTGCACTTTGTTATTTCCCTTACCTTAAAACTCCTGCACTAAGATTGTTACTTCCACTTTATTTTACATTGTTTTCATTATCAGACAAAATCGGCTGGCACAATGCCAATCAAAACTTGGGGGGGGGGGGGGGGGGGGGGGGGGGAATTAAAATGCACCGAACAAGGGAGCTGCAGTGATTTTGAGCGTCAAGGATTTGAAACAAACAAACCATTGGCATGTCAATTTAATAAAAAGTGTTTACAAAAAGAAGTTCGCGTTTCTTGCTTGTCCAAAAAATAACTGAAATCAAAAAAGAGCTAATGAATTTCCATGTACACTATTTCCTTCTTTTCTTCGCCCAGATCTTAAGTCGTCATTTGAGCATCCTTCAAGATGAGCGTTGTATAACGTGTTCTCATATTAGTCTGTTTCGTGCCAATATGTGGATCTCATAGCAGGCATTTTCGATCTATTCCTGAATACTGTCTGCGCAGCGTATCGTTTGTCTAACCGCTTTATTAATTTCAAGACTTCTTTCACTAATAATAATTATTATTATATAATAATAATAATATCCCATTCAGTCATAACTCCGGCTGCTTATTTTCCTGGTGTTCTTTTCGACGTTGTCTCTTCTCTTCTGCCTTACTGTGAGAGCTTCTTTTCGCCCATTCTGAGGTGGCGCCGTAGATAGCATCGCCACTTTGTGTGATCGGCAGCTTCAGTGTTACGGTGTTATTTTAAATGACGGCGTCTGCTGGGGTTTAGCCGTGCGCAACGTTTAGGGGTCATTAACATTTATAGAATAGGTCGATATTTTACGGTATACTGAACGCGAAATATATGCGGAGATTATGACGCATTCGCGTTGGGAAGGTCACGCTGGGTGACTTGGTTACATTGCCCTTGTTACGCTATCCGTCAAGCAAGAAAGTCGTGTCTTGTATTTCTTCCAAGGAAAAAGGCTTAGTATATAGCCTATATTATATATATGAATCAATGTAGAACTCAGGGTCAGTTCGGATATTAATCTAAGTATGAGATTAAATAAATTAAATTAAATTATGGAAGGAGAATCGCATTATGATTCAAATTGTAGCTGTCAAGAACTCATGCGCTCATTTCTGGCTGTTGACTACAACTGCGCACGTATATAGCCACGATGTTCATCTGACATATTGTTTTGACACGGACGGATACTTACTGATATTATTTGGAATTCATTGTTATGCTGAACTGTACATGAAGTTTTGTGAATGTCGGATATCGTCTTTTGTATGAACCTCAATACATGTGGACTCAGAACAGAAGGCTTGATCTTTTACTTACGTTTCGGGTTTGGTTCACAGCTGTTAATGTTTACGTTTTCCAGCACGATAGCTCTCCCACAAGGGAAATCAACTAATATATAATATGCAAATCAGAACGTCGAAGGGATGTTCTGATGGTCAGAGCTAACCATCAATACCAAACATTAACTACGTCTAGAGAGTGACGTTACTCTTCAATCAATAATAGAAGAACGAAGGAACAGAAGGAAACACACCAACCAACCCGTCACAACTGGTGGCCATTAGTGGTCTTGAAATTTTCAAAAGAGCGAACCTCAAAAAAATAAGACATTTTTCCTTTCGAGCCGAAATGGACATTATTATGCAAAAACACCGGTGACGTCATGCCCTTGACAACAGTACGAACGGTTGCAAAAGTCAGCAACATTCAATGTCCTTCAAAAAAATTTATTTGGAGCTCTCAAACAGCAAATGAAACGTATTACTAATGTCTTCAATGTTTCAAACAAGCTCGCGAGTCTGTTGGCGAAGCAGATAATGTACTGTATTACTGCCAAAAAAAGATAAGTAACTGATTTTAAACGTTACCATATTTCGTCCTGTTTGTCCGATAACGCCATGTTCTTTTTTTTTTTTTGTAGCCATGTTAAATATTGTTTCTGTCCTTTTACATGTAGCGGGTATGGATGGGCGGCGAATTATAATCAGTTCTATGGCTCCTTGGATGCTACGAATTGATTGTAATTGTTCTTAAGGCCGTGAATTAATAGCATTTCGCGAAGAACGCGTCGAATACATTATCGGTGATCGTGTCGTTCGGACTTGCATTAATTCACCTTGCATGTTAGGTGTATAGTCGTGTTATAACTGTGGTATTCTAGTGTATTTGGTCGTAATTTTTATTCAGTTCTTTAACAATGTTTGTAATCTATCGTGTTTTTTCTGACCTTACTATCTTTCAGTTTATATTTTTGTTGTACAACCGTTAATGAGTCCATGTATACGTCACTAATTGTTGTGTACGCAGTTTAATTATCTATTCAGTTCATTCTTTGATTCTCACTTCCGGTCTAGTCAACTTAGTTGTAAATGCATTTTTATTGTGAAAATGTCTTTGTTGTATGTTAATAATGTTCTGTAATCCTTGGTTAACCCATTGTATTGTTTGTCTTCATTTCATCCCTTTATAAATTAATATTAATGCTATAATTTATTCTTTAATAAGAGTATAGATTAATATGATTAAATTTTTATGAGTTTTAAAGAGCAATTATGGACTTTGCACCAATTTGCAGTGATGGTCCAAGAAATGGGCAATGCACTTTATTGCTCATGATTATGACATAATATACTATGATTAATTATTATAACTTTATAACATATTAAGACATATTAAATATTAATTAGTACATTTTCTCATTACTACAGTGGGAACTTGGTGACAATTAAGATTAAATAACCTAATTATTTAGGAATAATACCTATAATTATTGAATATTAATATTAAGTGCATGATATAATTTCAGCACCTTATATAACTAACTATCATAACTATTTATGATAGATATTATCGGGTATATATATATATAATATTTTTACAAAATATTATAGATTTGTGGAACTTATAAATAACAGTACGGGAATACTACAATTTCTTATATTAATTATTCATTCGTTGATTAATTATAATTATCGACATAGATTCTAGTGGTGATTACAAGACATAAGTAATTGAATACTTAAATAAATTAACTTCAAGATGCTTAACTTAGACTATTTTATTAAAAATGGTAAGGATTTTGGAAAAAAAGGAGAACTTCTCGAGGCTTATGCATTGGCTGAATTTACAAAATATAAGGCAGAAGAGGAGGAAATGAAAGCTATTGCTAAGGCAGAAATGGAAGAACTTGAAAGAAAAGAGGCTGAAAAGAAAGCTATTGCTAAAGCAGAGAGAGAAGAATTAAGACAAGAGGAAGAAAGAAAGATGGCAAGAGATGAAATCCTATGGATTGAAGAAGAGAATAAATTGAAACGACAGGAAATCATATTGCAGCAAGAAATGGAATTGCAACGGCTTAAATTGGAAACAGCAAAACTTAATTCACAGGGTGCTGCAGCAAGCCAAAATGATAATGCTCAATCGGGATCTTCATCCAACCGACTTAAGGGCAATTATTACTTTAAGCTACCACCTTTCAAATTACACGTGGACGACCTATCATCATGGCTGGCGCGCTTTGAGGATATATGCAAGGTCAATAACCTTGACAAAACTGCATGGGCACTTAAACTTAAGGAATTTCTGGATGGCGAACCTGCAAGTGCAGCACAAAATATTGATCCTACATTAGCCACAGACTATGAGGCCATTAAGACTTTGTTATTACGTCGTTTCCACTTGAACGAAGAGGCATGTAGATTACGTTTCAAAAGTTTGTTGCCAGATAATAATAAAGATTTTACAGGATTTATTGCTAACATACGCAATACTTTTAACAGATGGGTTGAACTAGCAGGTGTCAACAAATCTTACGACAAGTTAGTCGATTTGTTATTGAGGGATAAAATATTATCTTCTGTCAGCCCACCATTCTTTGCTTATCTGCAAGAAAGAAAACCAGAAACTATTGATGAGTTAGAAAAAATTTCTTTAAATTACTGCACAGCTCATCCGAATGCTAATATTTCTGGCTCGTTGATAAGAGAACCTCTTCCTGTAGCCTCCAATATGGCATATCATAGTAATAACAAACCAAGAACACACAGTGTAGACAGAGGTAGGTTCAAAGGAAACTATGACATTAATTTTCATAAGGGACAGAATAACTTTAACAATAACTTTAATAGAGGAAGACAACAAAACAGAAATTATTCACCTCAGTCAAGATACAACAGTAATCCTCGTGACTCAAGTTATAATCGGTCATATCAATATAATAATGGTAACAATTGGAAGAATAGCGATAATTATAACTCGAGACATCGAGATAACAATTACAATAGACGACAACGGGATAATTCAACTAATTATTCTCGTAATCGTTCTCATTCTCGTGGATCTTCACATTATAACCATAATACCGGGGCAGCAGTTACAAATGATATCACCCCTAAGGTCCAGGTTCCACCTAACGATAATACAATGCATTCTTCTGCTGCATGCTTTGCTATAAATTATAACGTGGCGAATAGTTGCCCACAATGCAATCTTATTTTTCAGAAGGCAAAGGAGACAGTGCTAAACTGCGGACACATTCCACCAGAAGTAGGTCTTGCAGCCAATGATGGAACAGGCTCTCTGATTTTTAACAGAGGGATAGTTAACGGTTCTATAGTTTCTGTATTGAGAAATTCGGGGTCCACAACCATTGGAGTGCGACAGTCGCTGGTACATCCTAGCTGTGCAACGGGGGAATATGTCCGTTGCATGACTTTTGGGGGAACTATTGAGTTTTACCCCACAGCTATTATCCATGTTAAAACACCTTTTTTCACAGGGAACGTGAAGGTATGCATGCTGAAAAAGCCGATTGCAGACCTTATGGTGGGTCGCATACACAGCAGCAAGGATTGTTCACCAGAAGATATTATTGAATGGGAGAGACATAATCTATGCACTGGAAACGCCGTGACGACTAGAGCTCAGACTATGCTCATGGAGAGTGTCAATGATAATAAGATGGATGCAGAGAAACAGGAGGATATTGAGGTCAATTCACCTATTGACAGGGAATCATTTGCAAACAAACAAAAAAATGACAAATCTTTAAATAAATTTTTTAACCTAGTTAATAAGGTTGATAATTTAACATCAGGTAATAATAACAAACATTGGTTTATTATTAAAAATAATATACTGATTAGATGTTTTAGTGATAAATCACAGGTAAAACAACAAGTGATGGTACCGGTTGCTTTTAGACGGTACATTCTTCAACACGCGCATGATTCGCAGTGTGCAGGACATATGGGATATACTCGAACACGATCTCGAGTATTGTCTTCATTCTTTTGGCCAGGAGTATCACGGGATATTTCGCAGTATGTACGTTCTTGTACTACGTGCCAGGAAGTGAAAGCACGTGGAGCTTTTCACACGGCGCCTATTCAGGCTTGCGATATCTCAGTACGACCTTTTGACAAGATGGCCATAGATATAATTGGTCCACTTCTACCATCTGCGAGAGGACATAGATTTGTTCTCACGTGCATTGATTTATGCACACGATGGCCAGAAGCCATTCTATTGAAGACCACCACTACCACAGATGTAGCTGATGCATTACATCTAATTTTTTCTAGAATAATGTTTCCTAGAAAATTATTATCTGACCATGGGTCGCAGTTTATATCCGATACCATGAAGGAAGTAATGAAAACATGGAACATTGATAGGAATTTGAGTAGCATTTATCATCCCATGAGTAACGGTGCAGTTGAAAGACTTAACCGTACGCTTTACTCCCAGCTGTCCTGTTTGCTTACCGAGAGGTGCCACATGAACAAACTGGCTTATCTCCCTTCCGAGAGGTCCTATGGGACTGATAAAAGATTTATTAATTGATGCGAGAGATGACTCCATCAGTCTTATGAGTATGTGATTAATCTTCGGAATAATATTATTGAGTCTTGCCAATTGGCAACAGCTTCTTCTGAGGCTGCAAAAGCTAAGGCTCGATCTATACAAAATCGATCTAGACGATTACGCCAATTATTCCCAGGCGATGAGGCTTATGTATTACTTCCTCACAATAACAATAAGTTATTGATCTCATGGACTGGTCCTTATAAGGTTACTGATAAAATTTCAGACGTTGATTACGTCTTAGATATCAAGGGACACAGAAAGATATTCCATATTAATATGCTCAAGCAATTTCATACACGTCCTATACACTTACAGTCAATTTTTCATGAACTAGATGACAATACGGTATCTACTTGTCATTATTCTAATCTATCTGTTATACAGGAGGAAGAATCTTCTTTTCCTGAAGTGCAGATGCCTTTACCTGTACTTATTGTCCAATCTACTGAATCTTGGCGTGATGTGACCATTTCTTCTACGGTTACACCGCAACAGCATCAACGCATTGCTGATCTTCTAAATCTTTCCCAGATGTGTTAACGGATGTACCGGGTTGCACATCTGTAATTAGTCACATGAAACATATACTGACATCCAAACAGTTATCTCACAAATTAAAACTGAGAATCATAAAGTGTTATATATATTCTGCATTTCTGTATGGTGCAGAAACATGGACGATGAATAAGCAGTTGGAAGAAAGAATTGAGGCTCTTGAAATGTGGATATATAGAAGAATGGGGCGTATCCCATGGAAAGAGATGAAAACAAATAAGGAGGTCCTAGAAAATCTAGGTATGAAAAGAGAACTAATGAGGGAGGTCAAAGTTCGACAGCTAAAATACTTTGGCCACATAAAAAGGCATAACACCTTGCAGAAGACCATAACAGAAGGGAGAGTTGAAGGCAAACGTGCAAGGGGAAGACAGCGCTATAAGTGGGAAGACCACATCAAGAGATGGACAGGAAAGAGTCTATCAGAGTGCACCATCAAGAGAAGAGACAGAAGACGTTGGAGATCCATTACAGCCAACCTTCGTTGTGGAGATGGCAACTGATGGTGATGATGAATTAGTCACGATATTATTCTTAACGATGATACACCAATTCGTGTTCATCCTTATTCTGTACCTCTACATTTTCTGAGTAAGACATCTCAGGAACTCGAACAGATGATATCATTAGGTATTATTGAGACTAGTACATCTCCATTTTCTTCTCCTTTAGTCATTGTCCGGAAAAAGGACAACAACATACGTTTATGTGTTGACTATAGGAAACTTAATGCGCAGACAGTACCTGATAGCGAACCACATCCTATCCTTGACGATTTACTTCCTCGTCTATCCAATGCTACACTTTTCACTAAAATTGACTTAACCAAAGGTTATTGGCAGATTCCACTAACCGAAAGAGCCAAATACTACACAGCATTCTCAACTCCACAAGGTCTTTACCAGTGGAACGTGATGCCTTTTGGGCTAATGAATGCTCCAGCTACCTTTATTCGCATGATGCGAAAAATTTTAGCAGGTAGATCAGATATAATTACCTACATTGACGACATATGTTTGTTTAGTTCATCATTTGAGGAACATTTTTTGGGTCTTAAATCAGTTTTGGAAATATTGCGGGTAACCATTTAACCGCTAAACCAACTAAAATTCAAATAGCGTGTAATGAGATAACATTCCTGGGGCACATTATTGGATCAGGACGTATCCAAACAATTCCCAGTACGGTTTCTAAAATATTAAATTTATCTGTTCCTCAAACGAAGAAACAGGTTAGGAGTCTGTTAGGGTTAATCCAATACTATAGCAGATTTGTACCTCACTTATCATCCATCACGGCTGTCCTGTCATCGTTATTAAAGAAGAACATGCCATTAAGGATAAATTGGACAGACGAATGTGACAAAACTTTTCGCACTATCTTGAACATATTTTCATGCCCACCTGTTTTAAGATTATCAGATGCCTCTAAAAAGTTTGTTCTACGTACAGATGCGAGTAATTACGGACTCGGGGCTTGTCTACTCCAATATCATGATGATGTCCTTCACCCTGTACTTTATATCTCACGCAAGCTGAAACCTCCGGAGACTAAATATTCGACTGTAGACAGAGAATTGCTCGCCGTAATCTGGGCAATTACCAAACTAGAAAAATTTTTGCTGGGATCTCCATTTCTGATCCAGACTGATCAGAAATCTGGGGCTGCATTTTCGAAATAAACTATTGTGATCAAAATATCAAGTTTTACGGATCGTTTGAAAATTTGGACTTCACTTCCACTTTGCGTATCACTCATTTCGATTGAAAACTGTTAAAAAGGAACAATCTCTGATGTAGAAGGGACAGATACGGTGATGACTTATTCAATTTACGTTCAAAGTTTAATAAAGGAACTAACGATGATTGGATAATCATATCAAAATTCGATAATATGAACCTTGGGTCTTAATGAACTTTCATACAAGTCAACAGGATGTAACAACGATTGGATCTTCATGTCCGATATTGTTAAATTTTCTAGTTATTAAATTAATATATAATAAAATAAAGTTAAAGTGTGATGAAATAAAAAAAATAAAATATACTAAGAAAAGATGAAACAAAATAATATCACACCAATTAAACCTTTTAATTAGTGTAATTATAAAGGTAATAGATATTAGATTATGACATTTCATATTTATAGTTAAAATGTATGAATTTTTTCTGTTCTTTTCTTCTGATTGCGTTAATTTAATTAGGTATCTATCCTTACACTTCATTTTCACACGCATTCTAATTTAATGTATACTTTAATATTTGGTTTTAAGTGTCCGTACTTCTCAATTTTTATTTCTTTTACTCTCTTATACTATTTCTCATTTTCTTCAATTAGATATTAATTAGTTAGTACCATAAGTACATATTATAATTAATTATTTTAATTTTAATTAGTTAGAATAATTTTAATAACACCTCACATTATTAGTTAGTCGATACATACAACAAATTAATTAGTTAATTAGTTAGTGACAGTGACATTTCCTTGTTTAATATAAGTTATATGTATGATATGACGTTGATTTTATTATAAGATATTACTGACATGACCACGACACTGTTCTAGATAGAACATCGTAGGTCATACGTCGGGTTTTGTTAAATTTTTTAAAATTTGATTAATATTATTCAAAAAAAATCTATCTAATAGATTTTTTTTTTCCCCGTCTGACAGGAAATCTGTTACGGTGTTATTTTAAATGACGGCGTCTGCTGGGGTTTAGCCGTGCGCAACGTTTAGGGGTCATTAACATTTATAGAATAGGTCGATATTTTACGGTATACTGAACGCGAAATATATGCAGAGATTATGACGCATTCGCGTTGGGAAGGTCACGCTGGGTGACTTGGTTACATTGCCCTTGTTACGCTATCCGTCAAGCAAGAAAGTCGTGTCTTGTATTTCTTCCAAGGAAAAAGGCTTAGTATATAGCCTATATTATATATATGAATCAATGTAGAACTCAGGGTCAGTTCGGATATTAATCTAAGTATGAGATTAAATAAATTAAATTAAATTATGGAAGGAGAATCGCATTATGATTCAAATTGTAGCTGTCAAGAATTCATGCGCTCATTTCTGGCTGTTGACTACAACAGCGCACGTATATAGCCACGATGTTCATCTGACATATTGTTTTGACACGGACGGATACTTACTGATATTATTTGGAATTCATTGTTATGCTGAACTGTACATGAAGTTTTGTGAATGTCGGATATCGTCTTTTGTATGAACCTCAATACATGTGGACTCAGAACAGAAGGCTTGATCTTTTACTTACGTTTCGGGTTTGGTTCACAGCTGTTAATGTTTACGTTTTCCAGCACGATAGCTCTCCCACAAGGGAAATCAACTAATATATAATATGCAAATCAGAACGTCGAAGGGATGTTCTGATGGTCAGAGCTAACCATCAATACCAAACATTAACTACGTCTAGAGAGTGACGTTACTCTTCAATCAATAATAGAAGAACGAAGGAACAGCAGCAAACACACCAACCAACCCGTCACATTCAGGTTGTTGGATTTATGTTCAGTGCCCACATGTCTCTCTTGTACACATCTTTGAATCTCAGCTGCGGTCGCCCAACTGTTCTTTTGCCATCTGCCAGTTAGGCGTAGAAGATATCTTTCGGGATGCGATCATCTTCCATTCAGCGGACATGGCTGAGCCAGCAAAGTCAGCGCTGTCTAAATAGTGTATACATGCTTTGAAGGTCAGCACGCGACAACGCCTCGAAATTTGTCACTTTCTCTTTCTACGAAATGCCGAGGTGTCACAAAGTTACCCCTGTGAGGGTAACCAAAGAGAGTTATCTGTGAGGTGCCGGCTTTGTCAATGGCTCAGATTCGCCTGGCACCCGGTTGAAGATGAGCAGCAGGAGTGGAGAAGGTGAATATAAGACTTTGGGATGAATTCCCAGCATATAGCCCCAGTGATTCTGGATCTCGTGACATATACCTCCTACCACTCTATCTCCCCCTCTATATACTAACGAGCCCCCACTACCCTATTACACTGAGTGAACAGAAGAGAAAGAGAAGAAGAACAGTATGTCTCTTTCGCACACTTTCGTTCCTTCTCTATATATGTGATAACGTGTGTTGGTAAACACAACTACAACATTTATTAATGTTCTGAAATATAACAACATTCAATTACACTGATACAAATGCAACTAGAAATAACATTAACTATCCCTGTGAAGAAAGATATTAGTTAATGCAAAATACACAAATGAATCTAAAGTCTACCCTATGTGATGATGATGAATTTAAGTAACTCCTAAATACTAACAAAAAGGATATCTTGTGTTTCTTGGTCTCTTGCTAACTGTCAATAAACTCTGGTTGTTTGAACACAATGGACAAGTCTTTGTCTGCCTACAATAACATTGGACGGTTCACTCGATTTCGCCAGGTGTCCACGGCTTGTATTTTTGTCTTTCACAATGCCTGTGTTGACATTGTCCCGAGCGTCCGAGGTGTCTTATTCATGGGTGAGGTTGAACACAATGTTAGGCGGGTGAGACTTCGTCTGTTATGCAGATGTCCTTTTGTTGTCTTGGTATTTTGCTTATGTGGTGACGATGATGGAAATATGTTGTATATTCGTATTTGTTGGTGCATCAATTGTACAGGGAGAATCTGTCCATTACTGCATGTAATTTAGGATCTCGATAAATTTGGTAGGCACTGGGGTTACAAAATCTCCCGTCTGCTCTTGCAGCTTTTGATCATAGTTTCTCAAAGGCACTTGTTGTAAAAAATCATCCGTTGGCGACTGCCACTTCAGATCATTAAATTTCTCAAAGGCACTTGTTGTAAAAATCATCCGTTGGCGACTGCCACTTCAGATCATTAAATTTCACGTGGACAGCTATTTAGAAATGCAGCAATCCTTCTGGGTATTTTCTGCTTTCTTTTTGGGTGGGTAGTCGATGATAGAAAGACCCTTCACCGCCTGGTAAATTCCTTTCTGACCCCCGTGGAGTATTGGTAGGTTGTTGCCGTTAATTACGTGTGAGATGCGTGTCGTCGCAGTATCTCGGTCGGCCCTACTCTAAAGCTTGTCCTGTGATTAACGCCAACCACGTAGTAGACTAAGGATGAGTATCTCAAATGGTCCCTGTCTCTACCACTGTGATGGATAAAATAATGAACCCTTTGTAAGTATCCCGTAAACTATGCTACGCCTGTAGTGTCTTGTATGTGAAATCTTATCACTATAAGAAAGGGCTGTGCGGTGTTTACTGCACGTTTAACATGTAATGTAAGAGGCAAAATAAAAGTGTCTTGTATTTACTTCGTTATAGTTACTGGAAACTGTGCAATCTTATAAATATAATCATTCTCTGCATGGCGTTTATTGCAACCTGTACTTATTAGTGTGAAATATAATATTATAATAAACGTGACTGGTATTTACAGTGTTATATTTATGGAAAATATGTATATATTACCTGAATGAAGTTAAGACATAATAATGATAAAGTACAAAATATATTACACTAACCTTGGTGTCCCTATACGAATTTCACTGACACAATGTCTTGATTCTTTCTCGTGAAATCTAGAACCCCAAGTCTTGGTTGGCGGAATGGTTTCTCTTACCAATGCCAAGCAATGAATATAGTTGGGTTATATATCGTCTGGATCGCCTAGGGCGATTTTTCGGGTTCGCTTCCTGTGTCATGTGAAATTTCGTTTGTTTTCCTAAAGTCAGACATTCCGTCCTCAAACTGTGTAAAATTTCCTGTATTATTTTGCTATGGTCGCTCTCATATTTTGCTTATCCGAGACAACTTGTCTGCGTTCGTCTTTTGGGGCACGTACAGTGTTGTTCTTCTCGTTATAATTTCGTATTCATACTGCTTTCATGTTGTCCCTGGCTCAGACTTTCAGTCTCCTTTAATCCAATATTACTTTGTCTGAACGACTGACCACAATACTCATTGTAAAATTACTTGGCCTTCTGTCGCCGACTGCACATTATGTTCTATTACTAGCCAAAATAATAATTGGGTATTACTGGCTTTGTGTAAACACACCCGCGACGTCCGGCGATGGACTGTTTATGTAATGTCTCCCTGTTGGGCGACATTTATGACTTTCTACGGGTGAATGTTATTACGTTTACAAGACTCACGCCGAGCGATGGCTATTGTTATGTCAACATTCCTTGTAAAATTGGTCAATTTTCCACGACTGATGAAAACGATGTCTGTGCCGACAATCAGTATAGAAAGTCGAAATACACACTCATTCAGTGAGAAATTTACCGACAAAATATTACCATTAGGTTTTAGGAATTTAATTGCAGACTTACTCGCGTCCCGTGACACGAGGATGTGGCGTAGACACTGCAGATACTTCTTCATTGACTCAAGAATTGAATAAGCAGTTAGATCTTCACAAAAGGCCGTACCACTGAAGTGTGCTGTTTTGTTGTTGTTGTTTTGTTTAACTGTTGTGTGTAGAAATGAGGTGACCTCACATCCTGTCTAATAGAGTTCTTCATACTGTCATTTATGGGAGGATCATGTATAATATAGTATTCCATGAATCTTTCTGAAGAGCTTCCAAAATAAGAAAATCTAAGAGGCATATGCTTAAAAGCAAGATTGTGTTGGCGGTACTAGACGAAATGGTAAAGGAAGGGATATTATAACATTGTTTTTGTTACGCGCTTCAGTCTGCTCAGCTGTAAATGGATACATGACTTTGCACTTGAGTTAGGGAAGGAAAACTGGGAAGGGAACAGGTCACCCCACCTCTCGATGCAGGACCAAGTATAGCGGTCTCTAACATTTCACTCCCCTATGGCAGTATCTGCTATGGCACTACCTATTTTTATTGTTACTGGTACCGTATTGCTAAAGAAAAAGAAAAAAGTGGATCAGGTAAAAGCAGCCAGCAGAAATATCCTACCTTTGCAACGATCTCATTAATTTAGTACTCAATCACTGGACGCAAGGTAATTGTGATAATGTGACAATAACACAATCTCTATCCAGGGCAAAACAAATACAATAACTGTTCATTAAAACTCTATTGATGTTACCTTAAATATAAACGATCGGTATGACCTGTATAGAAAACGTTTAAGCCGAACATCACAGCCAAAAACGTACTTACTTAGTCGTTCGTTTTCTACTTTGGGGTTAACCACAGGGAAAGCGCCATGTTATCCTATAATTGGCTGTCTTCCTTTTGGTCTGGATCCAATTCAGTCCTCAGTCCTTCAGGGTTTGTCTGATGTCTTCTCAGTGAAGTCTGAGTCGTCCTGGAGGTCTAGGGTTTAGATTCATGGTTCTTGGTTTCCCATATTTGGCGTGGTAGCCGATCTTCTCCAATTCTGCAGATATCGCCAAAACCATCGTAAATGAGACTGTTCAACTTTATTCTGCATGGGCTGGGTTTTGAGGGCATGACGTGCAAACTATGTAAAAACTACGAATTAAATTGGCAACACATATTGCATTTACTCATGCAGTACTTCGAAGATAGCCGGAATATCGGGTTTTTAAAATTTAATTTTGTTTATTTTTTATTTATTTATTGGTCTTTTTCCCCTGACAGATAAATCATCAGTGCTGATATAAAGTTCCTAGCAGTTAAAGAGTTAATGTCAGTATAAATATAATTTCGGGTGAGATACGCTATTTTCTTAATTCGCTATAATATTCTTGGCTACATTCAATACCATAATACCCGCCGTAAGTACGTCGGTCGGTCAGTCACATCTTGCACACCGTCATTTGCGCACTTTTTCTATTTTCGAGAGAGTACATTAACTTTCAACCACAGCTAAGGGGTGCAACTGTGGTTGAAAGTTACACAATAATTAAATTGTTTCCCTTATATGCACTCTACCGAAAATAGAAAAGTGCGCAAAATTACGGTGTACGTGAACAGTTTGATTATGGAAAGAAGCCAACAACACAATTGATAAACAGTACATGAACTGGGGACAGGAAGGTGCGGAGATGCAGATTAAATCAACAGACAGTAAAGATACTCTTCTGTCCAGTTTCATTCGGGAAACGGATTTAACTCATCATTTTCTTTAAAATAACCTTAAAATGTAAGTTTTTGATTGTTTCTTCAAGACAAAATTTTAATTTAAAATATTGCAGACTTATTATTATGGATCAAAATGATCCATAATAATGCATGACATTCGACCATTTGTTGTAAAGGTGCTCATATTAGGCGGTGACTTTCGTCAAACTTCAAACGTTGTTCTCAGAGGCAGTAAGTTGACCATTGCTTCTCAGAGGCAGTAAGTCGACCTTGGCAAGATTTTAAAAGATGCGTGTTGAGAGTAGATCTTATGGAGGGGAAGTAATCCTGAATATGCTTGTTGGACAGAGTGAATTTTGGGTTGCGGCGCTTGAATGCTTGATTAGCTATGATGCTTGTTTAAATATATGATAGGAATATCTTCTCGTATGTTCGAGAATAGAGCGTGTGATCGCTACTCACAGCGTTGAGTCCCCACCTGTGAGGACTTTATTCTGAGTTGTGTTGAGCTGTGATTAGCTCTCGCGGCTAAGCCACATGTATTATTGTCGGAGCTGTGTTCTAAACAGGGGATTCTCGTGACTGTTTGAGCTGGAGGTGTGTGATCTGGGGAGTCTGTTCTGGGCGTTTGACCGAGGTGGTCGAGCCCTGAGGGTTTTTTACAGGGGTGTGCCAGCTTTTCGGGCGTTATGCCCACGACATTCTCGTTATAAACATTAACAGTAGGGCAAAGTTTCAGACATTACCAGTAATACCTGATACATTCGCGTTATAAAACTTACAGCATTACTAGCTCCAATAATTGCAGATGTACAGCGCTTCCAGTCTACTTTTTGTATTAAAATTTGCGAGTAGACTTTGTCAGTATTTGTGTTGGCATGTGAAAGGAGGACTATAGGAGTCCATTATATTATTCAAGATTTGATCGATACCAGCGACATTAATGCCATAAACGTTACAGTGCCTGTTCCAGTCCATATACAAGTTCAACTATTTGTGCAGTATTTTTGAGAGTCCGTTTGCACGTATACCTCAAGTCAAGAGTTACGGAGTTGCTGTGTTCCAGTTCCTGTCATCTTATGCATTGTTGAGCACATACTATACTGTGGCAAGGACCTGAAGAGAAGAGAGTCTAGTTCTAGTACCTTTCTGCGGTGGAGTGTTTTTATCTGCAGAACTTTGTGATATCCAGTGTGTTGGCGGAAAGGACGAAATTATTTTCAGATACGTTGTTTTTGTTGTGTGTAAATTGTGCCACTTTGTGCATGTCAGCAAGCCTGCCTATACTATGCATTGCTTATTGATAAGGGTGGATTTAGGCTAAATGATAATGGTGCGCCACAATGCCAGGTACGTTAGCTCCGTATAAGATTGACGACCACTTGCCACCCCTATCGACACCTGGTATTAAAGTGCAAGATGTAGGTGTCTTCTCTGATTTTAGGATGTTGCTGTGTATGCGGTAGTAGAACAGTTCACAAGGTATAACACAGGCAACATGATGTGTAGAGTCATAGAAATGGTAACTTCGTTGTATGATTTTTTCCATTTATTGCACGCCACAAAACAGTCAGGATATTTATATCAACATAGTTCAACGAGTTCAGCATTCAAAATCATAGAGTTCTAGTTCGTGAAGCTGTATAAATAATACATATATAAATTCTGCAACAGTGTCAGCTGCAGATCATCACTGTTCAAAGACAATAATAAATATTCCCTTTCTGATGCTAGCAGATCAGATGTATACAATCAGTCCGTTTACTGTCTGCACGTGAATAGCATATATGGTTTACAGGTCAGCTCGACCTTTATAACCTTCCTAAGTCTAACCATCTGACTTGGACGTGATCTCTGATATAACGAATCCTGGAACACAGACAATAGTCTTGTTGGTCTAGAGCGACCCATATATATATAACTAGTTCAGGTATAAAGATACCGGTGACTTAATCCTAGTCAAAGTACCTCTCCATTTTGAATCACACAGGCGAGCAAAAAGGCGACAAAATGACGAACCTCTAGATGATAGCATAAAGTTCGATACAAGAGGAATTACCTTATTTCGGAAAATCAACCATGAACATATGCCTCCAGGCAGGCTTGAATAATACTGGGAAATAGTCTAGTTAGCTAACTAACTCACAAAGACAATGTATTTCCCTCAGAAAATCACAAGACGCAGGTCGCGTCTGCTCGCGACTTAGACCATTTCTAAACTCCCCGAGCTGGCCGGAACAACCAACGAAAACCAGGTCGAGACATGCGCA